>CABFPE010000208.1:0-14394 GCA_900660155.1 Hofstenia miamia | reverse complement strand
AAGATAAATTTTATTGAAAATTGGTAGCCTAAGTATACCTCTGTAATTACTTAACAATGTAATGAATTATTCAGCCGAAAGTTGGCAAACTTAGAGTTTATTACACAAACATAGTTAGAATTTTAATAAATATAGCGATTCACAACTCCCCAATGTCATAAAGCATTTTTTTATAANTAAAATATTTAATACTATTGTTCCATACCACAAATCAAACTTTCTATCCTCTAAAATATTGCTTAGACATAATCATAGAATACTAAAAATTAGGTCTCTTCCATATAACAAGAAAATAATGAAAAATTCATTTCTCAACACATCAATAAATATATGGAGTAATTTACCTAAATCAATAAAACAAATAAATAAATTAAGAGTATTCAACAACGAAATTAAAAAATACTTCTGTAGTTATACAAAGGAAAGGCTTGAATACAAATGGCGAAGTTTTAAATTTTATAATAGTGATTATTCAATAGATCCCATCTACCTTAAATTTGCTATCGCACAAGCTAGTAATTTTAATTATTTATAAATATAATCTTTGTATGTGTTTTGTTCCTTTATGTCTATTGTTTGACGCTATTAAAAGTTGTAAGCAGTATTTGATATTGTAAAAAGCAACTCTAAATATAGATATTTCATTTCATTTCATAATAATACAAATGATGATCAAAACACAATTGAAATATTTCTGAGTGGGGCTAAATTTGAAAATTTCTCAAAAGCATTGTTATTCATGAAATCCAAATATATATTCATTTAATAGATAAAAAATGTTTCACATAATAATTGATGAGCGTATACTTTGAGAAGAAATTTATAAGTTATCATTTTCTCCACTATTTTTGTGATCCTGAAGATGGTGTTCTATATATTGCAAATATATTACCTTGAAAGATTTGAAGAATTAGGTTTTTCCTTGCCTTTTAATAAAAATCCTTAAACNTACTTAACAATGTAATGAATTATTCAGCCGAAAGTTGGCAAACTTAGAGTTTATTACACAAACATAGTTAGAATTTTAATAAATATAGCGATTCACAACTCCCCAATGTCATAAAGCATTTTTTTATAATAATTCCACTCATATTTTCTTATTCGTCGCCATTGGCGCTTTGTTATGTTTCTATGGACGCTTTTTGAGTATTTTGTAGGTACATAGCGACATATTATAAATAAATAAATAAATATATATATATATATATATATATATACATGTATATATATTAATGCAATAGACAATGATATATTTTTTCCAACTCCCCTTCTCTGCAACTCTGTTTTCTAGAGCGTAGAATTATTTGTGCTGTGACAGTAAAATGTAATAGAAAAAAATTACTAAAAACGACCACAAATTCTGAATGATACCAGAATGAAGAAACAAGATTTTATGTGCTTGACTTCAGATAATACATTTTTTGTCGAATTGTTTAATAAATGGAAGTATCATGAGAGCACTCAACTCTCACTCTGTGTATTTAGGATAAAACGATAATTGAAAAGCACATCTAAATTTCCTGGCTGCTATGACAGCATTATTTTTGTAATTGTTTTGAAACTAACATTTAATTGATATTAGCAATGAACTTAAATGACTAGTTAGTGTAGGATAACTGATTTAACCACAGATTAAGTTTATGCTATTGCATCTGTAATATAACATTTATTGCAAATATTATAGTAAAACTAATTTGAAAAAAATTGAATTTTTAAATAAGCAAAACTTTTTGTTAGAATGAAAGACCTTATATCATTAAAAATAAAATATATATTTTAAGTGTCTATGACAAGTCTAATATAACACGTACCCACCATTTTGCACATTTTTTCTGTTATACATTTTTAGGGATATCCATGCATAGCAATAGCCATGACATGTTTTGACTGATATTGGAAGAATGGGAAAACTCAAAATTTCTTTTTATTGTACCAAAGGAGATTTTTAATATACTTTTCTTGGCATTACAGGTATATATTTGTATTAAAATAATAAATTTGCATCCTATTAAATCAATCTATTCATAAGAAGTAATAAAAATTTTGTAAAGCAACCTTTTGCTTTTGTTAAATATAACCTATCAAATCAAAAGCAATCAGTTTCCATCAATGGACATAACAATTTCACTAGTTTTTTAATAATCACAAGATGAGATGCAAATTCACCAATATTCATAATATTTTATCAAATTGATCAAAATTCATGCAATACAATCTTGGTTAGGTCCACCACTTATTCCCACAAAGTCTAAACTGAAAATTTAAATCTTTTTAGAAAGGAACATCCATTTTTATTGTAAAAAGTGAAAGATTAATAAAATCAATGTATAATAAAAGTATGTGAGATTTAATCAAAATAGTAAAAGTTCTAATAAATTACAAGCTGAAAAAAGAGAAGAACAAATTATATATTGGTAGTTAAGTGTACAGGTTGAATTTTTAATATCATATTTTTGATGTTGAAATTTTTTAGTATTGTTTTTTACCATTTCTGGATATTAAAAGCTGATGAAAAAAATTAGAGAACTAATAATAAATTGGAGCTTTTCATCCCACACCTTCTTGAATTTTTTATGCATGACATGGCAATATTTATTGTGTTTTGGAATACCTTGTAAGTAAGTGCAATATACTTGATTATGTTACTAATTATAAATAGATGAATGGGTCAACTCACACATAGATATGACCATTGTAAAAAGTTGTAGGAAGGTATTCTCAAACAAAAGAAATCGCATGCAAATGTAAGTGTATGGGTGCAAGATATAAGCCATCCATTTTGAAGTGGTGACAAGACTCTATCTGAGTTTATTGGATGTATACTTTTAGTAATTTATCCTTACCTAGAGAACTTAAAAATAGTCAAATCAATGTTGTTTAAAACGACTTGGATCATTTCATTGGCCTGAATTGAATTGCATCAATTTAAGTAATTGTAAGTCACAATTATGCCAGGCATTTTTTTCAATAAAGGATCTATCAAATTAAACTGATCTTCTGCATTGTGAATATGTATACAAATTCTGTAATAGATTTTAGTCTTTTTAGCATGTTGCAAATAATCAAAGAAAGAAACTGATTTGTAATAGAATTAATTATCAATAAATTTTTAGTAAAGTTCAGTTTTGTTTTGTTCACCAACAATTTTGTTTGCAGTCTATTGTTTGAAATGTAATCAATTTTTTTATACATAGAGGTTAAGAATTTCAGAAATCCCATGAGATTAGGATTGTTGCAATCTATTGTTCAAAATGTAACAATTTTTTTATACACATTAAATAAATAATTTTCAAAAATAAATAAATATACATGTTTTCACAGATGCATACTCTCACCATACAGAAAAAACAAACATTTATAAATAATCAATTTATTCACAAAGAAAATATAAAATGCACTACTAAATGATAAAGTTCATATAGTGAATTTCATCTACAGTTCAATGAACAATGATGATATTTGTCAAAACTTCATGTTGGGATGGGAATGCTGTAGGAAACATATGCAATGTGTATTTGCACATTATGAATTTCACATGGTAGTATCTAAATTAATGATTAATAAACATTTCAAATGAAGTTATAGATCACATTATAAAACACATGACAATTAAAACTTTAAATGAATTGAATGAAAATGTGTATTATCAATCAAACAAATTTTCTTAAAAAATCATAACTGTTTATCAACTTTCAAAATCAAACCATCAATTTCAAGAAGAAGTGCTATCTACATCAAATCAAATCAAGCATGAAGGAGCAATCCACTTCAAACTGAAAGGGGATGTGCAACTGCTCCCAAATCAATAGATGTATTATGAAATCAAAACTAAAGATACTGGCAAAAGCAACATTATGATATATGAGCAAATCAGAATGAACATATAGAGATTCATGATACCTGCAAGTTTATGTGTAATAAACAATAGAGTAGGCAGAATACCAATAATGAACTGCACAAACAGAATCATAAATTTAAAATGTGATAAAATAATGATATTCAGATCAACAATCAAGATAGAGAAGAAAAACATGACAAAAAACAAACATGGTAATGGCAGAAGAAGTAGACAACCAAAAGAAAATTCCAATGATATGTGATGAAGAGTACCAACACTTGACAGAGAACCAAAGAGAGCAACTATGAAACATTTTGAAGAAACACACATGGATATTTAACTTTGGAGAAATGAATGTAGGAAAGGCAGTAGGGAAACCCATGGGATTGTGACAATAACAAATGAGCCCACACAACTGACAGTACAGAGTGCTAGAACACATGCAAGAAGAGCACAACAACACAGTGCAGGAATGGGATTATTCAATCAAGCAAAAGTCAATATGCAGCACCTACAGTGTTTGTGAAACAAGGAAAGAAACACTGATTGTGTATTGATTTTAGAAAACTCAATAATATCACAAAAAAGATGCATACTCACCACCATAAATCAAAGATACACTTCACAATGCAGCACAAAATAGATATTTCACAGCTATTGTGGCATAAAGCCTTTCATTACTGTTGTATTCTTTATTTTTCATTTATTTTTAATTTCAATATTATTGTTTTGAATTTATTTCAATTGTAATTTTGACATAGTGACAATGGTGTTATATATATTATATTTTGAATTTCTGCTAATTTAACAGTGTAGTAAAACTCTAGCAGATGATTGATTTGTACCTTATAGCTATTTATTCCTATTTTGATGCAGTATGTTTTGTTTACAATTACTGGTTTTCATTTGTAGAAATATAAATAAATTGTTCATTTATTTCTCTTCAGTTTATTCTCAGTAAATTTGTTTTTACCTTTTATTTTGACTTATCTTTTATTTAAAAATTATGTGTTTCTAACCTTCCAACTGCATAGTTAAAAGGCACCCAGATGTGGTACAACTTGGCTGGCTTGTTTTCCTTTAACTTATGTTAGGTATATGGATAGAGCAGTTGCACTGCTATTCATTTGTAATGAAATGTATTATTATTGCTTTCACCTAAATTGCATGAGATGAGAAATGCACTGAATTTTGGTTATATTTACTAAGCACTTAGATTCACTACTTGCACCCAAGAGTTAAAGCTTCTTAATTCTTAATCAATTAGTGCTCAAGTCTTATGCAACTCTTCTTAAAGGTTATCTGTATTGGGTCAGCTTCCCCAACACAATCTCCTGTTTTACTTTGAACCTATATTAGGACTTTTTTGAATGTATCTGTAATGAAATCAACGTCTTGAGGTAGGTATTTGTTTGTTGATAATTCTGTAGCAATATTTTCTATACAGAGTTGTTGATTTGGTAGTGTTTTCCAGTTGAGACATCATTAGCAATGTATCATATAAAAGTCAATTACTGAGCTTGGCAGAGTTTGGAATGATGGTAAGTTTGTTGGATTTTCTTTTGCATAATAGTTCTCACATTCTATGTGAGATTGGGAATGTTAATGATGATGATAAAGTAAGTATGTGATGTTCCACTTCTAACTGTTCAAGCATGACAGTAGTTTTGTTTGTAACATTCCAGAGAGCATTGAGCAGAGGCAGATCTCTGACTGATGTGGCAGTAGTGCTTTGTTGTTGATGTTGGGGTTCTGCAAAAGTATTCTCTTCATAAAAGTTTGAATCAAACAAGCAATTTGAATTATTATAACAGTTTTCAGAAACTAATGTGTTTAGAGTGCACACCTAGTGGGGGCAATGTACACAAAAGTTGAATAACAACTTTAGGATAGATTACAAGATTGTGAAATTGTTCCTGAAGATATGTATCAGAATTATTTGTGGTAATTTAATGACTTAGGAGTTTTAGTGGCTTTTGGATGATCATTACTCATGACTCATTTATTATTTAGGTTGGTAAATGTTAGGTTATCATGATGTTCTGTGTTTTGAGCAGTTGGAGTGATTTGTTCTACAGTTATCAGAGTTTGTAGTACATTGGATTTCCTTTAATGTATTGTAGATTTTCTTTGTGTATTGCATCAAAGTGTTTGATATTCTCTATTTCCAAGAGTACAAATTTTTCTTTAATTTTGCTTAGTTCATCTTCAATGGAAATTAATCTTTTGATGAGTAGCTTGTCAAAGAGAATGTCATCTTTGTGTTAGTGGGCAGTTTGTTTTGGGGTAGCAGCTTTTTGCTTCTGTTGACTTTGTGTGTTTGGAATTTTATTGTTTGCTTGTTTACAGACTTTGACTGGTGTGTTTAGCTGGCTCGGTCAAAATGAATAGTTAGGTAAGTAGTTAGGGTTTTCTGCAGTAATGTGTAAGAAAAATTTCAAATTTCATTACAGCACTGAGAAATGAGATTTCCATCTGCAATCTAATTGAAAGGGGTTCCATCTCTTCTTTATAGGGCTCAACATGTTCTTGGTTATAATAATTCCCCCTAACATTTGTATGGTTACTTGTAAAACAATACTTGTACACATAATTTTTTAAATCAGACTTTCAGCTGGCAGTGGTATAGTTAATTCTGAAACAATATGTATACTTGGAGTTCTGTAATGGTCCCCACGTGGCATTGGAGAGAAATCAGCATGCATTCCTACTAATCTATCTTATTGAGGATTTTAAGTTGATGTGTGGATTGACTGATGCTACAAAACTAATTTACTCCTCCTGCCTACATTCCATATCCTAATTAAAATTAAAAGTAAACAGGAGATTGTGTTAGGGAAGAGTGGCCACACTTGGCCTACATTTTTGAAGAGTTGTATAAGACTAGAGCCTTAATTGGATTAAGAGATTAAGAAATATGAAGCCCTAATTCTAGGGTGCAAGTAATGAACCTAAGTGCTAAGTAAAATAACCTAAGCTCAGTGCATTTCTCATCTCATGCAATTTAGGTGAAAGCAATAATAATACATTTCATTACAAATGAATAGCAGTGCAACTGCTCTATCCATATACCTTACCTAGATAAAGGATTGCCATTAGCCAGGTTGTCTGCCAAATAGGTGTCCTTTAATGACACAGTTGAAAAATTTGAAACACATTTTATAAAAAGTAACAGTCAAAAGAGAATAAGTAAAATGACTTTACTGAAAATAAAGTGAATACAATAATGAATAAATCACACATATTTATACAAATGAAACTGGTGAAGGAAACAAACAATAGTACACCATTGCTAACATGAATAAATAGAACAGGTTCTGTACAATAACATTTTAAGCTAATCAAAATACAGTGTAATAACTTAACAGAAATAATTAAGCTAAAATTGCACAGTTTACAAAAGAACTAAATTCATCAATGTTGAAATTAAAATAGATAATTGATGCAGTTATGCCACAGTATATTCACATTCATTAAGAGGTATTGGGTGTTTATTCCTTTGTAATTTTGAATCAGGATATCACCTTCCTCAATTTCTTTAGCACTCCAATTTCACCATTTGCCAATGTTGGGGCTCTAGTTTGATGCTCTGTGCAATTGGCTGCAACACTACCTTCTCATTCAATGTGATTGTGCATTTTCTGCAATCTAATATGCTTTTTTTTCTAAAGAGTCACCTTCTAATATAATATCATATTGTAAGAAATTGTTTCTCATAACTATGACTCCATAATTGTGTGTAAATTCTTTCTGCAATAGACAGCACTAGCTTCACCCTTAGATTTATATGGTGTGTCAATTGCCTCAAAATATTAGGTTTGCAGAGTTGAGTGATTGGTAATCTTTTTGAATTTGATTGACTTAGACAAGGAAGCCTCCTAATCAATCATTACAGTGTTATCCACCATTAACTTAAAGGTCACAACCCTTGAAAACAATTCCCCTAAGCTATCTTTTTGTTCAACCTTGAATTCAAAACATTCCCTTAATGGTCACAGTTATGCCCTTAAAAAATAAGAAAAAAGATCATTTTTTGAGTATTCTGATGGCAATCTACTTAATTGCTACAACCTCTTGACTTGTGTAATATAAGTAGATATGTTCTGCATTCTATGAAATCTCCCAGTAAATTTTATATTGATATCTTATATGTGGGGCTGAGTAATGGTGCTTAAGATTCTCTATCAATGCTCTGTAACTGAGATTGGTAGTTCAATCAATGGCTAAATAATGATTATATGTATCTTTGGTTAGATACATGGGCTGATGAGCCATCATGACTTCTCAATGAATTTTTAGGTGCCCTAATGTTCACTCAAATATGAAAAACCATTCCTTGAATGTTTGTGCATTTTCATCCACCTTTCCTGTAAACATTCATAGGTTGTGCAGTAAAATGTTTGGCTATGAAGTATTGGGCAACATCAAATGAACAAAACAAAAACCAGATTCTTATTATTTCTACATCCATCTCTATCTTTAGAACTACTTACTGCAGGTTCTATTGGTACTATCTCATTTCTCAGCAACCCACACCTGTCTAAGCACTTTATCCAAATCATCTTTTGTGACAGCTTGATCAATATTCTTCATTTGATTTCTCCATTGTGCCTCTGTTGCAGCCACTCAGTATACTCAGGCCTAACTTACTCACTGTTTGTTGATGCACTTTGCAACACTTCTTTGGTTGACCTAACTTGTTTTGATGGTTGTCTGGGTCCTTGGATATCAGACTGACTTTGAAGGATGGCAGGAAGCTGCCTTTGACAGTGTTGGTTTGATGCCTCTGAGGTTACAACTCTCCACCAACTACCACTCAAATTCTTTTCTCTCTCTCTCATGCTTGAGCTGCAATTTGGTTCTCAAAATGTCTGTTTCAACTGTGTGAATATTCTCTAAACATTTCTCCTTCTCAGTTTCCCATTCTGCTATCAGCCTGTGAGCATTGGCTCTTGTGCTATCAGCTTGGCTCAATAATACATCACCTCCTGATCCAACGTTGATTTGCAGTTTACACTCACTTCTTGGCAGTTTCTTGCTGCTTGAATTAAATAAACTATCTGGTTATCCTGACTTACTTTGATATCCACAAGTTTTCTTATGGATGCTTTCATCAATTCTATTCTCTCTGACAACTCTCTCTCTCTCTCTCTCTCTGTAAACTACTCATTTATGTGGTGGTATCCATTGGCTGTGGTTCTGTTCTGGCCATTACAGGGGAGGGGCAGTTACTAGCTTGTCTCAATTTGATTTCTCCTTGCCCTAGCTTGAGATCTGGTGTTCTTGTGGGGCAGAATATTTAAGGTCTCATGATCTATCTCAACTTTGCCTGCCAATGATATTTCAGAAGTGCTCTGTGGAATAGGGTTCACCATGTATTACACACAAAGCTTCAGGAGGACATGAAAAATAGTCCAAACTTTCACTGTGTTTCACTGAATAAAAAAGGTATGAATTTTTCAACAATGATAATAGAAACAAAAATTCTATACTATAACAATGGTATTCTTACAGGTTAAAAAGACAGGTTTAAAAAGTTTTCTAAAGGTTTGGGTACTAACTGAACTCAAAAGACAATGGTAGACATGGATGAAAATGAGAGGTTAAAAAACAACATAATAACACAACTCACTATTAAGAAGACTCTTAAAAACTGGAACAATTTCAACTGTTACATATCAACAAAACAAGTGAGGTTAACAAAGAAAAAAATGGGTGTCCTGAACATTCTTCTGCTCATATACACATTATATCACAACTGGAGTTACATCTCCCATCATTGCTTATACTGAGAAAATGCTATTTGATGAGACAGGAAGATCTTAATGGTTGTTGAAAAAGGAGCAACAACTTGCCCAGCCCTAACTTCACAACTAGAACTCCCTGAATCCTTAAGATCACATCAATGATAACCATGTAATATCTGTGTGTTTATGCAGATTGTCCCTAATTATACATGTAGACCTACTTTATGTACTGCATACAAAAGATATCAATTTTTGCATATAAGTACATAATTTACTTAGCTAAACAACTAGTTCACATAAAATTTGAGTAACACCAATATCAATGCTTCAATTCCAACTCTATATCAACAATACAACAAATATGTGGCCTCTGGCCAATGTCCAACAATTATTTGAGCATTACAGTTAATGTGCAAGCAAGAGGTTCATAAATTTGTTTCAATAACATTACTATCATAATGTCTCAAATGTTAATTTCTCACAGGGTACTTCACTCCTCCTGAAGGTATATGGGAACTAAGCTTGAATTATCAAAATTTAAATAATTTGATAAATAAATAGATAAATAACAATATTTAAATAACCAGATACAGGTGTTGTAGATTAATGGTATTATTTAGAATTGCCAAACTAATGATCTGGAAAGATCATAATGAACTTTTATTTAAAAGCCTTCTCTTGGCAATGCAATTGCTGAGGATCAATTAACTCTAAAAAAAAATCAAACTGGACTGTATGCACTTAGAATTTTCAACTACTAGCAATGTGACAACAAATATGCTTGTAAAGGTTAATGATCCCTATAGTTATTGCTGTTCAAATTATTGCATGGTATAAACTGACAGTTGACTATAGTGGCATCAACTGGGGTGGTTTTTAAATATGTCACAGCTTCAATTTGGATCCATTCAGGTATGGAGGGTGCAATGTCAGCACCTAGCTTTTTTACTTTATTTTCTTCAATAGTAAGTTGATGTTGCAGTAGTAGAAATGTTTTAGTAGACAGTATATTGTCTTTGTTGATTTGCAATTGTTGTGGAGAGTAACTTGTTTGCTTGATGATTTTGATTGGTATTCTGTTGTTGCCATCCTTTCTGTATTTCAGTGTTGTTGTTAGTGCATTGTAGGAGCACTCAGGATAGTTCCAGTTATAGTAATTAAATAGAAGTTTGTATTTAATAATTAAGAGGCACTTTTGAGCTTTACTGGTGTAATCAAGCCTTGAATGCCTTGATTGTCAAGGCTTAATTCAAGTTCATAGATTTCCATGCAGATGAGATTTGATTGTCTGATATCAAATATAATCATTGTGAGCTTTACTTTGTTTACTTTGGCTAGCTTGTATGCAATAGATAATTTTTCAAGCAGTTTGTTGTCTGAGAGTTCCATGGTTTTTTGGAAGTATACAAAAGGATATTCTCCAATGATAGGTTGATTTCAGGTTGCATAACCAAAGAATCTTTGTAGGTTAGCAGCTGATGTAAATTTCTTAGGAAGAATTCTGCATCAAAGCCTGTGTGGACCATGCTTCTAAAGTAGGAGAAGTTCATGGTTTCACTCATCTCATGAGTATAGAATATGAGTAAGTTTACTGCTGGGCGTTTGTCTGCATCAATGAGATATGGTAAGACTGAGCAGGTAATTTTATGATTAGCAGTATCTAATTGTTTATTGATAAAGAGTTTGGTATCCTGAAAGAGATTGGCTTCTATAATGTAGTGAGCAGTTCATATTCCTATAAAGTAAGGATGTAGAGTTTCCAAGCCAATAACAGAGATTTGAGTACAAAGTTGCTCTTAGCATTCAAGCAAGTGTTGCTGTGAAACAGTTCATTGTGAGAATACTGAGCTGAGGGGGGAGCATAAGTGGCAGCAACATTTCTTTGATTGCAGTAAAACAATAGATTGTAAAATTGGTTCTTCTTGTATGGTAGGATCTAATGTACATTTATGAGATAGTTCAGTGTCCCTATCAGATCCCTTGATGAATTGGCAGCCCAAGCTGTACCACATGCAGGAACTCTGTGAGGTTGAGTGGCCACTCAAAACACCTTTGCTCCCCATGCTGCAACCACAGAGAGGAAGAAGGGTTCACTGCACCAACATGTATATTAGTAATGTGCAATTGGGCCACTGCTCCCAAACTAAGTGGGTAGTTTCCTCCAGAATCTGACCTGTACATCAGATGTGAGGGTGACGCCTAGTTTGGTGTGGTTTTTAACCTCAACATCAGTGTCTGGAGTAGTGACAGTTCTCACTATTGCTCCTGGTTTAGTGGGGTGTTGAGTGTTTAATTGGGATCAGAACTAAACAAATAGGTAAGGTTAAGATCCCAATCAGTGGAATTTATTGTGTTTTTTGTACAATTAGGTAAGGTTCATGTAGGTGGTATTAGAGAATCAGTCTGTTTCAGGGGCTCATCAAGCAAGTCCTCATGGATGTCATCTAGGTCAGGCATGTTTCTATAAGTGTCATTGTTATTGTTGATAATTTTGAATTTTTTTTTATTATTAACTTTTGTGAGTACAGTCTCTTTTATTCTTCTCCTTAGAGATTGGAAGTTGTGGGTTGTTCCATTATCTAGGAGGTAGTTGTTACACAGTAACAATTTGGTTATAGTGTGTGGACCTGACAAGGAGGTAGCTAGTTTGCAACATTGTTTACTGTTGGATGTTTGCACTGGTGTGAAGGAGTAGACCTTACTGCCTATCTGCTGATGCTCCCCATATATAGTTTTATTGTAGCTATAACTTGGGTGAATGGAGCTTTTTTTATTAAATGTGCAAATTGTTTCATGTATTTCCTGTAATTCTGTTTTCAAGTCTTTGATGTATTTATTATTGTCAATGGGTTTGTAATGTTTATACATCATTGTTAATGGTGTTTAAGCTTCATGGCCATATGTGGATTTAAAGGGTGTGAGGCCTGTAGTTAAATGGACTGATGTATTGTAAAAATACTTGATTTGAGGGATTATGTATCACCAGTATTTGCCACTAATGCATGTGATGGCAATGCTTATTAACTTGATGAGTGTTTTGTTTAGCTGATCAACAACACCATTACTTTGTTGGTGGTATGGGGCAGCATGTTCATGTGAATTCTTTTTTCAGTGATGTTTGGAATAAAGGTTTGGGAGTATTTGAAGAAGCCTAAGATGCATTGGACGTCTTTTTTATTGTTAGGCAGGGCAATATTTTAAATTATGTTGCAAGTGTCCTCCATTAAGGTGATTTTCCTTTTCTGTATTTGTCTGCCAAGGAATATTACTGATGTTTGTAATATTTTGCACTTGGTGCCATTGACTTTTAATCCTGATGTTCTTAGCAGGCATAAAATTTTGTTGAGTTTTTGTAAGTGTTCAGGAATTGTTCTGGATGCAATCAATATATCATCAATGTAGGCCACAATGACATTCATCTAATTGATTGTTTTCATTTTGTAGTACCTTTGTAACATACCTTTTAAAGGTAGCTGGGGAGTTACATAACCTAAACACCATGCAAAGCCACTTGTATATACTGTATGGTGTCATGAAGGCTGTTTGCTCAATATTGCTTTTACACATTTGCACCTGCCAATAAGCTTTACATAGGTCTAATATTGTAAAAAAGGAATTTTGACAGGATGTCTATAGCATTTGTTCTATGTGAGGAAGGGGGTAGGTGTCCTTTTTTGTGACATTGTTTAGCTTTCTAAAGTCTATACATAATTGGTATTTGTCATTTTGCTTGATAAAGAAAGTAGGTGAAGTGTACAGGCTTTTTGATGATTGAATAATTACATTGTTAAGCAATTCAGTGATTATTTTGAAATATTCATGTTTAAGATGCTCTGGCACTGGGCAAACTTGTTGTTGAATTGGTGTGTTGTTAATGGTATTGATGCAGTGTTCTTTGCCAACTGCTTTTCCTACATGAATGGTTTTAAAGTTAAAGACAGATTGGTGCTCTTGTAGGATGGAATTTAATTATTTAATCTCACTGTCATTCAGGATACTGTGGCTCCAGTGTCAATGGTATGCTGTTGATAGTAACAGGTATGGTATTTTTATCTAGATTGGTTGTTACTAGTACAGTTCCTACTTGTCTGGGAGTTGGTGCTCTTAATAGTTTAGATCTTTCTCAGTTTCTGAGTCAGATTTGTAGACGTCACTATCATTGGTGTAATAGCACTTGTTCTTCACAATTAGGTGCATTGTTGATTTACAATTAGTTTTTATATGTCCATGTTGTCTGCAATGGTTACAATGGGTGTGTTTGCACAGCACACTGGTTTTGCACTAAGTGTCAACTATAGCATTTGTGCATCCACCAGTTTGCATTTTCAGTGCCCACTGAATCCCAACTGTAAACAGAGGAAAGGTTTGCTTACTTAACAATTATATTTCATGCACACTACATTTGCAGTGGCAGTGGTAGTCAACCTAATTTACTCTTAGCCATTCAAGTGTTGCTTATTAACAAGCTTGTTTCTTATACACCTATTACTAAAACAATTTATTGACCTATAAAATTTAAAAATTTGCCTTTTTAGTTAAATACGTAATTTTTTACCTAAAGATTACTATTTAGCACCTATATAGATTTTTTTGCATGCAGTGCACAGTGTATGCATTTCAAAATTTTGTATCAAGAGTGCAAATATATATATATATATATATATATATATATATATATATATATATATATATATAAGGCGCTTTGTACAGAGTAATTGACGGTGTGTTGGTACAACGCGCCTATAACCTCCATTTTCCATTTACGAAATTTTTAGAGAAAAACAAAACTGTACATTTTTTACAAATAAT
>CABFPE010000207.1:1173494-1197516 GCA_900660155.1 Hofstenia miamia | reverse complement strand
TGATAAAATTTCACACTTAACCCAGCAACTATCTCACAGGATCCTGATAAAATTTCACACTTAACCCAGCAACTATCTCACAGGATCCTCAAGATGTGTGAAACTGCTTATCAAGCAAGCCTAAGTGAGCAGCTTGTAAGCACCAAACCTGCTTTGTTGGGCCCCTACCTTGTGCTAATGCAGCCACTGTCACAGTAACCAGTTGCAGCTATGAAACTTCATCAAATTCTCTGATCACTTCTTTGACCTCATTTACCAAAATTTCAACTTTTCTAGACACTATGTTATCAGCAGTTTGCCCATATGCACTGCCAGTAATTTTGTAGCATCATCCAAACAAATAAGCTGTTAAAAGAAGAAAGTTGATTAAAATAACTAAGTTTGAATTTGAATGTGATTAAAAAGAGATTGCAAAAATTATTAGTCATCTTAAATTAGTTTGTATGCTGCAACCAAGTAATATCAGTGCAATTGATTATGAATTAGTATTTGTTGATACTATTAATTTTTACCAAACAAAGGGGGCAAAATCACTTCCATTATTTTTGCCGCCATATTGGCAGACAAAAGATTCAAAATTTGAAATCAGCAGGTACTTTTTCCAGTTACTATAAATAGATTTAATTTAGTTGTAACAATTGATAAAGAAATTTCTTCAAAACTCTTATATTAATTTCTTATTACAGTTTGATTATTTAATAAGATGTCAAGCTAAATAAGTTGTGTTTAGTAGTGGCTTGATCCACCCAGCGAAATATTCCATGTCTCTTTTGTGTAACATCCTCCACCTAGCTTGTTACGCCGTGTCTTATCACTGTTAAGGGATGCTTAGTAAACTGCGGGTGAGGTGTTACCCATTTGTTGAACCATCAGACTTTTCTCTCTTATTAACTAGTTATGTTAATTAATTGATCGAGTATTAACCATCACTGTTTAGGTGACTGGGCAGTATGATGTTTCCTCTTCAGTTGTTCCATGGGCTCCTGCCCTAAGCCGATCTCCACAACACAGCTCCTCCTCTTCTACGACGATGGTTGAGTCCACATCACCATCTCAGCTCAACTGGGATTAGTTATGTGTACCTTATGTTAGCTCGGTGTGTGCACTCAAGTAAAGTTGTAACTGACTTAAACTCAGAGCATTGAAAGTGTTTGTTTTTAATATAATATAGAAAACGGGCATTACGACACTAACTGCATGTAATAAAATATCTAAAATAGCCATTACCGTAAAACTATCGGCTTAATTATACAAATAACAAACTTGCAGTTTCCTATACCTACATTTAATAGTATTACATGTGAGGTCATTTATTGAGTCAATTATAGTCGAGTCTCCTACATTTAAGAATATATAAATATCCCTAAGTGTCGACTATCCAGTCGTTTCAGGCATTGATTATTTCTTACATGTATTGATCGATAGTCAGACTAGGCAAGAATCGAAAAACTCCTAACCGTAACATAGGTGCACTTTCGTGACTGGCACAAAGACCCTAGAATCGATCCCGTGATGGATTCCAGCCACTACTAAACACAACTTGCCTAGCTGCACATTTAATTAAATAATCAAACCAGATAAAGTAGAAATGAAAATTAAATAAACTCCGAAGAATTTATTGTTCATCAAAATTATGGTTGAATCAAAGCTATTTATAAAATTTCTACAAAAAGTACCTGCCGATTTTAAAATTCAAATGATTCGTCTGCCAATATGGCTGTTCATACGTAAGCATTAGTTTGCTCAATTTAATTTGTCAATTATCTCTTGATCGGCTAACAAGTTTCTTATTTTGACCAATATTAAATCTTAGTTGCATTTTACAAAAATAAACTAAAGTTCATTAACTAAATCTTTACAATTAATTTCAATTAATAATCATTTGACGTTATTCAGCTTTCGTTGCCTTTTTGGATGATGCTACAATAGTACATATACTGGGAGCTAAGCATCAAAATGCTGATGCATTAAGTAGATTGGATCCAGTAATTCTCAGAGAGCCAGATGAAGGAGTAGATGACCCTAAAGAGACATTCAAACATTCTCAAAAAAATGGTGTTGTGAGGAAAGAAAAATTCATACAAGCTCAAAAACAAGATGTAATAATCAGTCCAATATATAAAAAGTTAATTTCTGAAAAGATCTTGATAAAACCGGATAAACAAAGTCTGGAGGGTGTTCTGTGGGAGACTCTTTATTACTGGTCAAGATGGGAAAATTTATTCGAACAAAATCAAATATTATATCTTAGGGAACTGAAACAACCTCTAAAATTAATCATACCCAGGGTATTTATATCTAAGGTTTTAGAGGCAGTGCATAAAACCCCTTCAGGAGGGCATTTGGGAATAACAAAAACAAATAACAAAATAAAAGAATTGTACTTTTGGATAGGTATGGCAAATGATGTGATATCTTATATAAATGCTTGCAAGAGTTGCAATAAAAGAAAATTCCCTGTACCAGCAGTAAGGGCGCCAATGAAATCCATTAAGGTAGGTTATCCTTTCGAAATAATTGCTGTGGATTTTATGGGTCCTCTACCTAAAAGTGAATCTGGAAATAAATGGATTTTAACAGTGGTAGATCTATTTTCAAAATTTTCATTTGCTTTTCCTTTAATGGACTCAACGGCCAATTGACTTGCTAAAGTATTAGTTATAGAACTATTTACCCAGTTTGGTCTTCCTGTCCATATCCTGACAGACCAAGTAAGGAATTTTGAGAGCAATTTAATACATCAACTATGTTTTCTTTTAGATATTAAGAAAATATGAACAACGGCATTTCATCCCCAAGGAAATGGACAAACAGAATGATGGAACAAAACATTGATTGATATAATTTCCAAATACATTGACGAAGATCAAAATGATTTGGATCAGTTTATAGAACAGGCTTGCTTCACATATAACACAAGTAAACATCAGTCTACAGGCATCTCTCCTTTCCAAGTTATGTAACCAGAAGATCAAAGACCTCATTATGATAATATACATCAATATATTTTAGATTTATGGATGAACTTGAGTTGCCTACAGCAAGCAGTTATAGAAGCCACTGGACAAGCACAGGAAATGCAGGAGTGATTACTATAAAAAAAGGTGCGTTTCCAGGAGTTCTCAGTGGGCGATAAAGTTTTACTGTATCACCTGGCGATTAAGAAAGGAATGGTGAAGAAATTACATAGTCCTTATTTGGGGCCATATGAAGTGGTAAAAGTAATCAATGAGGTTAACTTACAGATTAAGCATATCAAATATCTGTGGAAGAAATGGCAAATCATTCACATAAATAGGCTGAAGCCATATAAAGAAACTGGAATCATAAAAGATAGGATGGAAGATTTGGAAACAGAAAATCCAGGTGGAGAGGAAAACGAAGATGAATTGGCATTATGTCAGCAAGTTGAAATTCCAAACCTGGAACCCGGCGTAATGTGTCAGCCAGAGGCACTGGCAACCCCCCCAGAGCCGGAGCCAATTTGGGTACGAAGAGAAGATCAAGAAAATGCTCCTGACAGACCTTTTCAAAGGGACCGTTATCCTGCCCACCAACGAAAACTACCTGACAGATATGGTCCTGTGTTAGCGTGGGTATAACTTCACAAAAGGGGGAAGTATAAAATGCATGATGAATTTGAGAAACTTTAAAGTGCATGAGAAATTAATTGGTTTAATAAAAATGTTTAGAAAACAAACAAAGTTCATGGTGGAGAAGAAATAGAAGGGGTTCAAGATTGCGGACTTGGGGATTAAAGTAGACGGTTTATATTATTTCCCATTTGTAGTTTAGAAACATAAAAATTTTTAGTTTTTCTTTAGGTGTTGTAATTAATTTAACTGCATGAAAAATAGTAATTGTTTTTAGGAAAGGATATGAGAACCTTTATGCACCCCACATTCTTCTATACCCAGATGTACAGCCATCATGGGAAGGAAGAATGGATAGTTTGCTCTTATATTGAGCCTATGGAACGATTCAGGTTGCCAACTGTCATGTGCAGCATCAATGGCAGAAAAAGAAACATAAAGCCCAAAGAGAGCGGATTATAGCTTCATTTCATTGATGAGAAATAAATGTTTTTTTATATAACTTTAATTGTATGCATATAATTAATTATTATAGATTGTAGTCATAACAGTGACAGTAATAAAAACTCATGGTACATGGATTGGAAAACATGCATATAAATTAGTAGTTAAAACTGGCAGAATTCGAGGTTTTAAAATTTTTAGAAATTAAGGTACAACATAGAGTAATTCCACGACCAGACTGAAAAATCTATATGTAAACTCATAGTTAAACCATAAGTAATACGTATTTACAAAGGTTGGGTAAAAGTTAATGACCGTACTAGACCTAGAACAAAAACGTAACCTTGTATCAAATNAATGCACGAAAATCCGTCATATTCCCTAACAACTTTGGCGGAGCAATTGTGTCTAGACAGAGTCAAGGAATTAAAAGAACAGGGCCTTCAGAAACACGATAGCTGATTTGATGCANNNNGTATTTACAAAGGTTGGGTAAAAGTTAATGACCGTACTAGACCTAGAACAAAAACGTAACCTTGTATCAAATAATTAGCACAAGGGAAGTTAAGACGCAGTTTTAAGGCATTATTCATTAAAATAGCAAAAGTTTTTGGTAATGGCTAATTATCAGTTGTTAAACAGTTAGAATAAGTCTCGACCACAGTTGGACCCCACATTGACCCAAAATTGCAGAACTTTAGATTAAGACGTGATTAAAGAGTAAAATTAATTAATACATTATACTGTAAGATTATTATTACAGCGGAAATGTTATGTCCGTAAACACCTAAATTACCTAGTGTTATCATGAAATTGGAACGTTTAGAAAGAGTTAGATTACAAGAATTAAATAGATGTTTTGTTACAGATATATGAAACATAGTAAAGTAAAACCATATTATTAAAATTCCGAAGCTGTACTCATTACAGTAGTCTACAAATTGACTGTAATTGTTTAGGAATGCAAATTAAGTACCTAACGTGAAATGTATTTAGTAATGCCAGGCAGAATTGCCAAGAAAAGATATCGGAGCAAATGGCGACGTCTTCATAGCGTTAGGACAATCACGCTATTCTATCCACAACTAAAAACTGTCCCAGATGTAAACCCCAGCTTGGATGCGGACATAATCCTAAAGACAGAGGGTGGCTATGAATCTCATGGAAGTGAAAACCATATGGATTGGGAGATTCCAGCACCAACCCTGAACACTGAGCATTGGTACCTGGAATTTGAAGATAAATTAAATCGACCAAAAACCATCACACAGAAATATATACATGCAGTGCAAAGCAAATCATGGGGAAATGAACGATTGGTAGCAATGGATCTAGAATTCATTGGCGCCATGATAAGACCACGAGAAATCCCTCAACCCATGATAGAAGTGGCTAAAAGGCAAATCAAAGAAGTAAACACAACCTGCAGTAGAATTGTGATGGTCCCTCTAGATTGTTCTCTGTACAATGGGGAAATGTCGGTTAAATATCTATTGAAGCCACCATTGGCAGTCCACTATCCCTTGGTGACAATCCATCATCACGATCTAGAGGGTAGAATAATATACTGGAAAGCGAGAAAGAAATTTGAGATAACTGATAATCTTCTATACTGCAGGAAGATGACACAATTGCAGGAACGACTAAAGATAACAAGAATGCAGGAGTTTCTGGAATTTGTGGGAAGGGAACATCCTGCATTAACATTATTAAATGGCACCAATGCACAGGCTGAATTCTTAAATTCTCCATATCAGCCTGAAAGTGTTCATAGAAAATTAGAACAGTGGGAAGCGAAAGGGATCGTCTTGTTTAATGGTACTCAAGATTGTCCTATGTTGGGTATACACACTTGGGGAATCCCTATTTACGATCTCGCATATAGATTGGAAACTAAGATCATGTTCCTATTAAAAATACAATGTCCGCAAGAAATTGAAGAACATAAGATATTAGAAGCTGCAATGCACGAAAATCCGTCATATTCCCTAACAACTTTGGCGGAGCAATTGTGTCTAGACAGAGTCAAGGAATTAAAAGAACAAGGCCTTCAGCCACACAATAGCTGATTTGATGCACAGATCACATATGAATTGGCTCAGATCACACTCCAATTCCGTCAGAAAAATCATCAGGTTCTTAGTAAATTAGAGGTGATAATGCAAAGAGATGGAAATAATATACCAGCAGATGAAATTTGGAGTAAAAGTCATTTTGACCAATGGGAAAGGTTGACGACTTGTTTCGCGCAATTTGCTTCTAAGCGCAGAAATTTTCTGGCTGATAATTGGGATCAAGTAGAGCAGAATAAGAGGGACGAAATAACTGCTGAATGGAGTGTGTTTATGGATAAATATAAATAGATTTACAAGACAGAATCCTTGAAACTAAATATTAAAGTAATTACTAATGAGTACAGTTTCAATCATTAAAGTAAGAAAGACGTTAAATCACGTAATGAAATTATAATTTCGGATGTCTACTCTCATGAAAAGTCTCTTCTACAGTTTGACATGGCTGCAGATTGTGGGACAGATAGAGAATGGAATTTTGTTTAATCAATAATTTGAAGTCATGCAAACTGAACATTGGAAAATGGTCGAATTCTTAGTACCATTCCCAGCAGTAAATTTTTCACAAGAGTTGGTTAGGAAAATGCCTGAGTTTCAGTTAAAACTAAATGGAGATGAAGAAAGTTGTGAGAGGAGAGAGTCTGAACATGAAAGCATAGTCAACTGGCTGGCTTGCCTCATAAATCAAGAAGGAAAGGAAATTGAAAGGGAATTGGAGGAAATAAAAATTCAAGCAAAAATGTTAATTCCAGAAAGTTTACCAGAATCAGGGACTCACCCCTACCCTCATCATAAGCGCAGAGCCATTGGATTAGTGATTGCAGGAATTTTAGGGACGTTAGGTGTGGGAGCATTGATTGCAGAACCCATCAAATGCTGGCTTAGGAAATGTTATCAAACTGAACATTTGAAAGAAAAAGTGAATGAGATATTAGAAGGAACAAATCAACATACCAAAGATATACATCTCCTCACCACTTAAACTGATGAGAAATTTGTGCTGGTTGCAACAGAATTAAAGAAATTGTGGGAAGAAAAGAAAAAAATTGTAGATACCTTACACAAATTGTGGGAGTCAATTCCAAATGTAGCTAGGTTTTACTGTGAATACATTAAACTCTTTCTGGTTGAGACAAATTGGACAGCCCATTTAGGGGCGAAGTTTGCAGGCTTAAAATCATTTAGGATAGGGCTCTGGAGCTATACAGTGCTGCTACTCCAAGTGATACCATCTTTGACAGAAGGTTATCTACCACCTAGTTTAGTCTCTCCAAAAGATCTAAAAAAATTAGTCGCAGTTCTAGCTAATGAGGAACTTCAGTGTGAAACTTGTTTATCTCCTACATTATCCACTAAACAAATTTTAGCATATTATCAATCCAAACTTGTAGATGCTGTGTATGTCACACCATATGGACTTCATGTCAGAATGGGAATCCCATTCAACTCAATGAGTCAACAGTTTTATGTTTATCATGCGACATCACTTCTGATGGCATCAACTGATGGGAAGCTATTTACAACCTGGATACTAGACACACCATACTTAGCTGTAAGTCGAGATAATGCTATGTTCACAGAATTAGATTCTGAAACATTAAAATTTTGCAAAGGTGGATCATTAAGAATCTGTGAACAAGGGTTTCCAATGTATCAGAACAAAGCCAGTTCATGTCTAGTATCACTGTTCTTTGGATTAGAAACTCAAATTTTTGAATTATGTAAAACAAAGGTGATATCACACATTCTAGCGGAAAACGCCAAGAATTTAGGTTATGGCCTTTGGCTTTTTGTTTCACTGCCTAGTACGAAATTTTTGACAAATAATAGTATAGAAAAGAAGTATATGCCCAATAAGATACCCACTTGCTGAGCGTGTGTTATAAGGTTAGGATGTGGACAGATTTTGGAAGGACAAAGCGTGACACTAAAACCAGATCTTATGACATGCAGAGAAGGATATAAAAGAATCGATGTTACAATATCTAGACTGTTAAGAGGAATTTATGACGCATTTCCAGCATTACAAGAACAACCTTATCTGTCTTCAGCAGAAGCACACCAAAACTTGATTCAGGAGGTTCAAGTACATCTCAAAGCCAATAATAGATTAAGTCCGGACTCAGTTGAAGAGTGGAGGAAAATCGCAAAGCCACTGGGTGACTGTTTGGCTAAGGCAAAAATAATTTCGTCAAAGGACTTACAGGAATTTACACCCTGGAAAATTTCAATTCTTCTGCCTTTTCTAACAACTGGAATAGGAGCAATTTCAGCACTGTCACTAGCGTTTTGTATAAGAAAGAAGTTATGTGCTATGTTACATAACCCTCTTCGACATCTCCATGGGTTTAAAGGGGAATCAAAAATCGTAGTTGTGACAAACCATGAAAATCATAGCATTTGGAAAGAAAATAGAAATCAAGATAAACTTTGTGTAATTAAAGAAGATGAGATAGGGTTGAGGACTGCTCCTTGGGAGGATAGCCCTATAATTCTACATACCATGACAACATTTGCACCAGGTCTTCCAACCGTTCATTATCCTAATCTAAACCAAGTAACGCAAGCTTAAGAAGAAAGGTGAACACTATCTATGCATGAAACATGAGTGGTATTTATCTTATAGAGGACTTTTGTAATATGATATTGGTAAGATTTGCATAGAATTTCTTGAAATTCATAAGTCAAATCTGGCAGTGGCGAATGTGATAAAAGTGGAATCTGATACAGTTCCTGAATTCCAAACTGTTTGGAAAAATTTCTAATATTCGAGAATTTAAAATTAATTCTAAAAGATGAATTACGAACTCACTAAATTTTTTTTCATTAAATTATTTTTCTAATTTGTAAATTCATTTTTCGGAAAAATGCTTTGAAAATTGGCACTTACCACATTTGTTATTATGTTTACCAAAATCGAGAGAAGCTTGCATCATCTTAAGGGGCTATTGCGTGAGAAAGAGATGTTTAAAAAGCCTTTGAAAAGCTTAACGAGGTAATATAAAAAGAAAAACAACTGAATAACTAAAAAGTACTCAAGCCAAAGAGAGGATGATAGGTGTGACATTAAACTCTTAGAAGTACCCAAAATGTCAATTTAATTCTGGATTTAAAAATAGACCTCCAACCAGAGATCAATGACGTAGAACAGGGTATAAAAAGGCTGTCAAGATATAGAGAAAACCCCCCTCTCCTGTTCGATAAATTGAGAAGTCTTGGTTAAAGATAATTTCTCTGTATCATAGTCTTGGTTAAAGATAATTTCTCTGTTTTGTTTACAAAGTGATTTCAGAATTCAGTGGTGATACAATTCAGGTAAAACTTTGTTCTAGAATCCAGACTTCTTTAATGGTGAAAGTGTTGTTGAGTTTTAATTATAACTGGTAATTTAAGTCACTTAAAATTTTGGTTTATCCTTGTTTAGTTATTCTCTTTTTGTAAAATAAATTAGTTATGGTTGTCTTGTATTTTGATTTCAATTTACTTATATTAGAGTAAACATTTCAAAATAAATAATAGTAAATTAAGAGGGCTTACTGAGAGAAGCTAGGTATTCAGTTTTATGCTTTAAAAATTTCCTTGTATTTTCAATAGCAACGAAAATAGGGGTGTGAAGACACCAAACTTAGTAAAATAAAGAAAGCGATTCCATTTATCTAAAGCTAAAGTAATCGCAGAAATTGTTCCACAAAGTTAAGAAGGATTTGGTTTTAGAAGTACGTGGAGTATAGTGTTGTAAATTAAACATTATCCCTTGTTTTCCACATTAATTAACCATTGGGAGAAAATATGTTGCGCATTCTAATTAATAAACTTAGTTTACTATAGGAACTGAGAAGTACCTTAAAAACAATAGTAAATTCGAGCAGTGAAATATTTTGCTGACAATCTCTCTTAAAACTATAGAGAATAGTTCAAAGTAATTCGGCGTGTTCTTTTAAAGTAAGAAAACTACTTGTACCTATAGTTTAACATAAAAGTCAATTAACAGTAGGTAAACACTGCATTAACTTGTGTTCTTTTGAAACAGTTGTTTGTAATGACAAAAACTGTAATAAAAAGTGAAATCACAAAGGCTTGAAATAATTTCGCATCCTTATTCATTGCTTATTTCGCTTTGTAATAGAATTTGGTTGTCATTTCTTCTTGTATTAAAATCTAATACAAAATAAAGCACAAGTGTGTTCAATTTATTTGAGGTATTTAGTAAATTACTAGTTCAAGACTAAGTTTGAAAATACGCTTTTAAAATCAAACTTATAATTACATATAGTAGTGAACTTGCAGTTTAAGAAAATAAGGTACATTTATTGTTACATTCCTGTATGCTCAGTTGGTTTTAGAAATAGTCGGATTCACTGAGTAGAGTTTGAGGGACATTGACAAGAATCGTTGTGGTGTTGAAACATTATCATAGACAAGAGTCTTTTCGTATTTTAAGTATTAAGCATTGGACTTTTTGATCTACTTTTGAGAGTTCGAGTTCAATCCCTTGTTGGTAAATTGAACATTCATGATTTTTGGATATAATCTTAGAGATTTAGTTTTCCTTCTCGGCTACACATTATGTTATTAAAATTCCTGAGTAAAAATCCAGTTTCACGACAAGTGTATAGAATCACAACAAAATAGATTCCATTATTGTAGGTGTATAGATTATTCTGCTCGTGCTCTTGCCATTTCTGGGTGCTGCACATGAAAGTATTAGCTTCAGATATTAGACTGAAATCGTCAATTACGGCCCATAAATCTGTATTGAAATCTCATTTCGTTTTGTTACATATTGAGCCTGATTTTTTTCCGCAATTGGTGCATTTTTCTTTAACTGCAATACCGTCTATATGTACATTGTTATTATCATTATTTTTAAAAGGATTGGCCATGAAAAACTATAAAGTTTCAAGAAAAGATTTTCTACATCCATGAACACCATTGTCAATAAAATTCATTAGTTAATTTTTATTTACAAGAGCAACTTAAAATATATTGTAACATCATCACCCAAGCAAAGGATGTGCAGAATAACGCAGTATAATTTAGATACAGCACAATATGGATTCCAATATGCGGGGTAATGTGCACGTTCACTCTTACTGTTCTTTTGTTTTTGTATAACTATAGAGATAACTTAATTAATACTCCAAAACTAGCATAACAATTCACCACTACTATTTAGGTAGCATCTTTGAAAGTAATAACAAGAAAGAATGTGATGGGCACACTTGCCCAAAGCAATATCACAAAGACAGTTCGCAGGTTATCAACAGTTCGATCCATTCCATTCATCCATATCCATCATTCCATCCACTGCAATTCAGCTCAGTTGAAAGAGTTTTGTTATGTGTGCCTTACTTACGGTGTAATAAATACTAGTCACTAATTGACTTAACTCATTCTCAGTATGTGTTACTTTAATGTATGAATAAGATAAAATATCGCAACCTGATAATAGCTGCTATTACACGAATTAAAAATAGCTAATATAAAAATAGAGCAGCTTCCTACATTTAATAAAAAGATATATACATTAATGACTGACATGTAAAAAGGACAACACTAGCTGCAAACAAAATAAAAAGATAACTATAAACTACGGCAGATTCTAACCTACATATAGATACGATATAATCAACACAGTCTCTTATCAGTCTCTTACAAATCAAATAATTTGGATTTAAAATAGTGTTCGTAATTAAAATACCTATGGTGGCTATCAGCCTTTTGCGTACTTGTTGCTACATGTAACATGAATGAGTGGTTGCCAGCTAATCATGAGAAGAACATTCCTATTCCTAGTCGTAACTTATTTGCATGCAATTATCAAGGCTGACATCTAATAACAATCCCTCACAAACAACCCTCAATCATTACACACAATGAATGCTTAGCTGTGCATTTAGATATAATTAATCAAACCACAAAGCAAAGGTAAACTACTAAAGAATAAATTTCCATTATTTTTACAGCACTTTGTTTTTATTTATATAAAATTTCATTAAACATATTTACCAATTCAACAAGTATACCAGTTGCAAATTGATTTCTTATGTCCATGTAATTAAGTTCTGCGTGAACCACGATGCTAGCTAAAATTAATGCGGACCATAATGTCCACATGCGTTTTGGCAAAATCATTCAGTGCTAATTCTAATAAATTGATCTGAGATTCTGATTAGAGTTTTACATTGTTTTTCCTTTTTCTTTGTTATGAAGTTATCGGTTTAATAGGATTATGCTACATTATTTGAAAAATGAGAGTGAAAATAAAATAACTACCATAGAAAAATTTTGCCAAAATTTTGCTAAATTCTTTAGTTTTTGGTAAATATTTAGATTATGGATTTTTTGAAAAAGTGCAAATAGCTAATTAAAATAAGTCAATGAAAAATGATGAAATTACACAACATAAATATGATACAATTACTGTAAATCATCTGTTGTATTATTGCAAATAATAAATAAAATATGTTTCAAAAAACATGCAAACTTGCTCAGTCACCAAAGTTGTATATTCATTGAAACTAACTAGCATTAGCATTGGGTTTTACGTTTCTGAAAAATTGTCGATGTGATGATTTCTAAGATATCTCAAATGAAAAAACACTTGAAAAGTTTATCATCAAATTTCTAATTGTTAGAAATTACAATATACAACTAGATTTATCTATATATTTTCATCATATACAGTTGTGAAATCATCACTTTATGTGGAATTTCAATGGAATTAGCAAATGTCTGTCTAGCATTCAAAAGATTCATAAATGAATTAAAAATTTTCCACAATGTTGAAATTATTTTGCCAACTTTTTGTCAAAAAATCAAGCAATATTGCTAAAGTAGGGTTAATGCAAGTTTTTTGTAACTTAGTTTATAGTACAATTTTGTAAAATAATAATGTAATTTTACAAATACCATTTAAAAAAATTACAAAATGACCACTTTCTCAGCAATAGAAATAATATAATCAAAACCTAATGTCTGGTTTACTGATGAAATGAACTGTATTAGTGTATAGAGTAAAAGAAACTTAGATAGTTAATATAAAATTAGTAAAAAAAATAAGTGTGCAAATATATATAAATACAAATATATATAAATACAACTAAGTTAAGGAAAAACTCCAACTATATTTTAGAAAAATTTTTAAAGTGTGTTTTAGATAAATTCAATAGAACGCAAGAAATCTGAATTAAAGCTTCACATCTCTCCCCTGAAAATGGCGAAAATTTTAATCATAGTTTTTCATAAAAGTATCAAACCATATTATTGCTAGTCTGTGTACTATCTAAAAGTTCAGAATCTTTTATTATTGAGTTGAACAAAACTATGAATTTAGTGTCTTTCTATATCAGGGCAATGGGTAAGGGTGCAGGGGGTATGGCGCTCCCTATTGGAGCACTTGGCTCCATTCCTCCCGGGATTCTGGATACAAAACTCCATAGTATTAAATCTGATATTCTGTAAGTAAGTTAGAGTGAATATATACATATTTAATATATATATATATATATATATATATATTAAATATGTATATATATATACTTATTTTGCTGAAAATGTAGAATTAGCCTGACAATAATGAGTAGGAGTCAGCTCTATTATGACATCCCTGCATTAAACATTTAATACTTGAGTATATTACTCAAGGAGGACCAGGAATCTGGAAAAATCTCAATAATACATTTCATTTTTCTACACTTAACAAATACCATAATACGGAAATTCATATCTTTCGGAGGTTGAAGAAATCGCCTATATGTATTTCAATAAGCAGAGCCTACAGGATTCAAACCTGTAATTTTCATCACTAGAAACTGATGTGTAATATTACACCACGAATCTGTCAAATACTTTATAAAAATTGATCAACTGACCCAAATAGCCACATTATTATCCCGTAGTAAAAATGGCACAAAATCGAATTGTATTTATAAATTAGACATGTATTATGAAAGTATAAAGCATATTAACGCAAATTCCTAAATATCAAATTAGATCTAAACAATTTGAGGGGGAGGGGAACATATAAAAATGAAAACGGCGACCCTATGGACGTTCAGTGGACCAAATTTTGTTAGTATTCAACACTAGCTAAGGACGGAAATATGTATGAATACTAAGTATATGCAAGCTGGAAAAATCATATTAATGTACACCAATTTGTCAGAAAAGAAACATGTCTATATTTTATTAATTTTAATAGCAGATATTCAAATAAATAATCATTTATGCAAAACTTCAGCACTCAGTGCTTTGAAAAAAAATATTTCTAATTATTAATCAAAACAGAAGTTTTTATGTTACATTTATTTTGGCCAAAATTTTTAAACCAATTAAACATTGTTGATTATTGTAGATTATATATTTGACTAATGTATTGGAATATCAATATTAAGAGTTCTTTGCTTAGTACCAGTAATTGATTTTCTTGGCCACGCATATTTTTCTTTATTTATTTGTTGATATATTGCAAAGTATCTGTGCAAAACTGTAAGGTGTGTTGAATCAAATGTATATTGCTTATAATATGTAAGTAGGTAACAGAATGATTTCTTGTATAGTGGATTAGCTGATGATAGAGTTGAAATATTGTATTTTAGGTTAAAAAAAGATGTTGCAAATTCAAAATCAATGCAACCAAAAATGTTTTTTGAGGTATGGGATGTCCTCTGAATATACTTAACCCGTGAAAAATGGACATTGTTTGCATTTGACAAAAGTATTGTTTGGATATCTTTTGAATGTTGTCTAAGCATTAATATTTAATTTAGGTGTCCCTTGAATTAACATGAAGCATGTGCTTTCAAGTGCAATGTGCAATCTGTCATCGAGCAAATGAATTTTAAATTTTTTTATATGCAAATATTAAAAGAAAACTTCATCTTTATGAAATCATTTTAAAGCAACTGGGTTTTTTGGTTTTTTAAGGTGGATTGTATTCACCAAAATAACACTGTTGGAATTGGTAGTCAAGATTTTCAAATTGTCTTAGCTGACCCCTAAACTTTTCTCTAATTTATAATTGTATTTCCAATGTTGACATTATTAACGTAAATGTAAACTACTACCATAATATATTTTTGCTAGAAAGACTAAGCAATTGTTTCCAAGCGGCCTTTTCTGGAATATAAATAAATTATTGCTAATGGCTTACTAAATGAGTGTGAATTACAAAAAAGTTTTATTACATTAAATTTTTTAATATTAGTGTCTTATGCAGTAGAGGATACAGAAATATTTTCAGAGTACCTTTTGTAAATTTATGTGCTAGTTGAACAATTTGGTATTAAAAAATTTCATTTTAGTGAATTTTTTATTTTGTGTAAGGCCACGCCTCTTTACATCTTTATTCTCTTTCTCTGGATTTTTTTATTCCCTTCAAAGCTAGACATTGCAAAGCTTTGGTAGGCCAAGAAAATTGCGTCTTGAATTATTATAGAAAACACTTTTGATCACAATTATATAAATATCAAATTTATAACTGCATTTTTTGCAATTTGTTGCTATTTATATATTTCAAATTTTATATTTGCATGTTGTATCCCATTTAAAAGTATAATGTGCACCTAAAATTTTGATAGTCACACAAAGAATCTTCTAAAGGTATGAAAGGATATCTAGATATACTTGGATTTCAATTTATAAATTATATAAGCAGTGGATTTTTTAAAGCAAATTTCATCAATCCGCAGCTTAACTGTATTCTTTTTATTCGAAAATTCAATGGGTGCATGTGAAAATCATCGCATTGTTGAATAAAAAATAATTATTTGATTTCAATTAAATCATGTAACTTCACATTCGCTAGATTGCTCTAAATTTCTGCTTATCTACATTGTCACTGTCATGAGATCATTTTCTGCATATCATTGCTGTCTGATACTAAAAATCACTTCAAGTGTGTACTTTATCTGTTCAGCAACACACAATACTGAAAAGTGGAGAGAAGAGGACTCAAGAGTTGCCTTCCATCGACATCTTTAATTTCATTTTAAAGAAGTGTGGCTCATTATTCACCCAATCTACACCTTCTTAAGATTACCATTTCATCACATGTAAATTTTGCACAAATTCATTAATGTTACCATTGTGAGTTGCAGAGCTAAATTTTGATGACTATATCTGAATAATGAATAATGAAAAGATAGTCAACATGTATATCTGTATTGCTGATCACATTTAGTTTTTCTATATCTTAATCAAATGTAATTCTATTGTAAGACCTTGATTTTTGTATATTCTTGCACAGATTGAGCAGGTTTAAACAATACTGGTAGTTTGTTTTTGCTTGTGTTAAATTTTGAAATACTAGAGAGCTGTGTTTGGATACAACAAATGTTGCTTAGTGGAGGTTTTTTTCACACGAAATGTTTTTGGATTTTGTTTGACCAGAAATTAAACATTGCCACTATTGCATTTAATTTACTGGGAACTACGTCTACTATCCTATTTATATCTTCCACCCACCAATTATTTAATATCTCTGCTTCAATTGTCTGCAAAAAAACCTCTATTAAAGATGTTGTCTAACTAAATCCTTAATTACAAATACAATATTAAAGTAATTAGTTGCGCAAAATTGTGAATACCTAACCCTATTTCAACTGGTGATACTTTTATGCAACAGATCAATTTTTCACATATTTGAACAATTTTATGCAAGCCTGTTAAGAAATATTGAAAGCCTTTTTCATTGACACATCGATTGGTTAGGGCTTGCTCATGCAATGATGAAGATTTGTGATAAAACATATTCTTCTGACTGAAGTACAAGCAGATACATTCTTTTCAGTGATAAATCAGCTTTTTGTAAAAATATTCAAACCATTTCCATACCTAGTATTCAGATGAGGCGTTCTAATATCCATGAAAACAATAACTACTCTAAAATATTTTGTTTTCTTAAGGGAAGCTGTTTGAGTCCCATCCAGGCGCGCTATGCCTAAAGTCAGAAATTTTGCGATATTAAATATCTTCATCAGTTCATGGGTTATAAGTGCCTACGTACTTTTTGGGAAGCCATCACCAGTATTTTTGTAACTCTGCTGATATTGTCTACAAACCAGCACCTGACAAATTATATCTAAAGAATCCAAAGCAAGAATTAAATATTAAATATGTAATTATACAAAATTAGTAATTAAGTAAACGAAATGAATTAGAATATATCATTTATATACTTTATCAAAAACTTGTTAATTTCTAAAACTGATTAAGAAAAACTTTTAAATAGTGCAATTTATAGATTTGATATGAAACCGAAGTTTTGGTCTTAGCATTTCAAAATTTTGGTTTGGGTTGTGTCAACAAATAAAAATATTTAAAACAAATAAATTAATGTTTGCCATTATTGGGTCAATAAAAGATAATATGCTTGCGCACTTGCTGGGTTATATAATTTTACTGTAATTATTTATATTTCAGTATATAAACATTTACTTTTAATATAATTAATTTATTTTAGAGTTAGGATTTGATTCTCTTCAGTCATTATTAGTAATAATTTTTCTAAGTTCCCTTAGAAGAATTGAAATTGTAGTTGAATCTGCTTGGATCATATTTTGACACAACATAGGATGCGTCAGGGGCATTGAGATCTCAAAACAATTTCCATTGGGTTAGGCAAAATTTGTTTGTTGAATTTTGGTTGGTTTTGTCTGAGGAATCATATGACAAAAGTAAGAAAGCCATGCTGTGACCTTTTTATAAATACAAAAACATATGCAATTCTCAAATTAAGTTTTTGAAATATTTGAAAAACATAGGTTTGGCAGTTAAAGGTTAATACGATTTCTCTATTTTAACGATTTTATATGCGTTTCGTTTCAAACATTATTATCAACCCTAATTTTTTCAAATCTATAATGATTTCCTCAAAAAAAAATATTTAAAATCTCAAAACGACACAAGATAGAAAATTGTCTTCTCTTTCTTTTTCGAACATTTGTCTCACTTTGCGCAAAGTGTTTTTCTCCTGAAACCAAAATTCTTGAAGCTCTTGTTATTTCCGTGGGCATTGGATCTCATTATCATTACAATAGGTATGACAGGAATTTAATGTTTTTACAAAAATCGGAATTCTGATTGAAAAAATATTAATATTTTTATATACTTCAGGCACGGGAACATTTCTTAGCAAAAAACTTTATCATTACATTAGTGTGAACAAACCCATACATTGTCTAAATTAAATGTTTTTTTAATAAGCTTGTTTAAAATTGTTAAGAAATATGGACGAAGCGGTTTGATATTTGAAAGTTACACTGGTGGAAATTCGTAAATAATTGTCATGATGCAAATCCTTTAGAATTATTGAACTTGCAGTTGGGACTTTCTTGAAGTGACGCATGAAGTACTCAAATAAGAACTCGGTCGGGTTGTATAAAAATATTTGTTAAAGTTTGGTTTCGGTTAGTTTTAGAAAAATTTCACTGACCCATTACCAGCTCTGCAATGAATAATAGCTTATATAAATTTATCTGAAGTAAATAACATCTTGAAAAGTACTTAAGTTAGGCAATGCATTCCCTTAAAAATTCCATACACCAAAAAGCTTAGCCTAAAGCACATTCCCAAACATTAACAATGAGAAGTGCAAAAGTACAGATTTTAAAAATCATTTTCTCTATAAAGTGAATGGTACTTAAAAATTTTAAATTCAACATATTTATCAATTTTTTTAAAATAGACACACGTTAACAATTGAATTAAATCAATTTTAATATCTCTTGTTTAGCGAAATACAGTAGTGGGTTCTGTTCACAATAACTACGTCATCCATTCCATTCATATCGGCATCAACCAACTTATATTTCGTATTCCTATTAACGGCATCCCTAAAGGATGTGCAAGGATATTGTCCAACATAGCTAAAGAATCGGTAAAATTTGGGGTATTTTGTTAGCTTAGCAAACGGGAAGTAATTAGAAGGTAGGGCAACTTTGTATCGCAATGTGTCCAATGCATCAAGGTATCCATCGTCATCAAGAAAACCCCATAGTACTTCTGCATAGGAACGTGCAAAAGATGGACTAAATCCTACCTTAAATCTCCGAGTGTCAACTTTTGTTATTGATATAGAGAAGAAGAACGACTTGCTCAAACCAATGCTGTTGCAGTAAAGGACTTGATTATAATGCCAAAAAGTTAATGACAGACATGGGTTTTCATAATAAACTAAATCAATGTATATATTGTCAAAAGTTAAATCAACATCAATTGAAATTCTCAAAATAATTCCATTAAACGTTGCTTCTGCAATGCTGCATTCAATAAAATCGTAGTGTTCTATTGGAATGTTCTCACAAGAGCTGTTGTAAGTTATTCCTGCTAAGAATAAATTTGATACATTTGCAGAACTTTCATCGTGCATTGCATACTTCAAGAGTGGATGCTGAATTTTAGTTGTCAAATTAACATGATTCTCAGAATGCAAAGCACTTGTATTTCGGTTAAATGTAACTAATTTAAGTTCAGTTGAGTCCATGCATGCAATATATATGTAAGTTGAATCACGTGCATCTGTACAATTAGGCCTTTCTTCTAATATCATAAAATTGAAAGTAACAAGATTTGCTTGATTTCTTGAGAAAACATGTTTGTCTTCATAACAAAGCATTTCAATATCAGCATCTTGAGTAAACTTTCCCACACCCAGAACAATTTCACAAGAACCTAGAATTTTCAAAATTTGAGTTTTTGATGTATCATGGAATGGATTGTACACAAACTTATTTGGATTGAAATTTATCAGTCTACCTGCACCTTGCTCATAAGTACAAATAAATTTCCGATGAAGGAAGTAAATGAAAAAAGGATCTTTATCAAAATTTTGCAAAGAAAAATCAGCATAAAGACTTTCATTACTAAGAAGATTAAATTTTGACGCAGTGGTATTCTTTGATACTGAAATCGATTGACTGTGACTATTCATGTGTAAATATTTAATTCTCAAAATGTTGTTGTCAATGGACATTTGAAGAAGCTTTCCAATGTATGCATAATGATTTTGAACACATGTCCCATAATATGCCCATTTATCATTATAGTGTGCCTTTATCATGGCTTCTGCTTCTAGTACGCTATCGCGAAGCCGACAGAATTTGATTTTAATTTCATCTCCATTATTAGGATGGGTAAAGTTACATTTGAATGGAAAAAGCTGCAACTTTCTAACTGGTGATACAGCGCTAACCTTCACGAAATCAACACTTTGTACTAGAAAGCTAATTTTTAAAAATGCACCAACTTCTTGAGCGTCAATGATTGCAAGTACCAAATAAGAAAGGTAGAACTCAGATTTCCTAACTTCTTCTATTACATATAGGGATTTTCCGCAGCGTACAATAGGTTTGTTATTATGCATTCCTTCCCATTTTCCATAAACACATTTTCTGAGATTATGTAAGTTAATGCTGGGCTTTCTAGAAATGTATTTTGATTTGTTTATTGAAGATAGCATGGGGCTAAACAATGTTAAGATGGTAACTGCTACAAGCATAAGCATCTTGGTTACAACATAATATGTTAAATAGCTAAAGCTCTTGGATATTCTTTTAGACTCTCTAAGACTGTTTTGATATTAAATAATGCAATATATGCATTTGTTTTTCTATTTCCCCAAGAATTTCAATTATTTAGAACTGTCAAAGTAGAATAAATTTTCAATAATTTTCAATCAAAACTAAGAATTGACAGGAAATTTTCTGCGGAATGCAATGTGAATACGTTAACATAGATACATTTCATAGAATGTCAGGTGAGTTATTATTTATAGGTTGATTTGTCCAATTTATTAATTTTTTTAGTTGTTAATCAGAAATCTCGATTTTGACACATTTCTTTTAGGTGTTTTCTATTATGATCAGAAAATTCTGCAATTAATATTGGAGGCTGTTGACTGAAGTAACCAAATGCACCCCGTCAATTCAGAAGTCGCATCATGATAAACTATTTTTGAAAAGATTTCAAATTCTTCTAAAGAATGGCAATATTCTGAGAACCGCACACACAAATTCTGCTTCTGTAACATCGTTGGAAGATAATTTTGAGGGTCCTACATATGGTTGTTTTTCAAGTGAGATTCATAAATAATGCATTAAATTGTAACTCAGTGATTATTTTATGTATGCAACACAGCAGTAATGATAAAAGTTTGAACATTAAAAAATTTTTCAAACCTTTTCGGTATAGAATTGAAACATGTACGAATCAGAAAATAGCGTCTTGTAGTATGGCTAATATGACTAGGCCAAAAATTGAAATTAATTTATTCTTACTCTATTAATACGCAATTGATTTAATTGAATAAAACTACAGAACTAATGAGCCAAGTTGACACAATAAAAACTTAACTGTTTCACATACGAATTGAATATATTTCAAAGGAAAGTTTAGCAGGAAAAGTATTGCGAGACTATTGCAGCCGTCTTAAAAAATTAAACTAATTTTAAGTATTTGCATATAAATAAAAATTGATTTCCATGCAAAAGTGAGTGGCGGAATAAGTCCTACCTTAAATCTCTGAGTGTCAATTTTGATATTGTCATAGCGAAGAAGATGAAAGACTTCCTCAAACCAATGCTCTTGCAGTAAAGAACTTGACCATAATACCAAAATGTTATAATAAACTAAATCAATGTATATATTGTCAAAAGCTAAATTAAAATCAATCGAAATTCTTAAAAGAATTCCATTGTACTTGGATTCAATAATGTCAGCAGTTACCCCTGTTAAGAATAAAGTTGATACGTTTGCAGAAATTTCATCATACATTGCAACCTGCACGATTGCATGCTGAATTTCGATTTTTAAGTTAATATGATTCTCAGCATGCAAAACACTTGTATTTCGGATAAATGTAACTAATTTAAGTACAGTTGAGTCCATAAGTGCGATATATATGTAAATTGAATCACGTGCATTTCTGTAATTACGCTCTTCATGTAATGTCATAAAATTGAATATGATTGATATAATTTCTTGAAAAACATGTTTTTTTTCAATATCAGCATCTTGAGTAAACTTTCCCAGCCCAGAACAACTTCGCAAGAACCTAGAATTTTCATAATTTGAACTTTCGATGTATCATGAAAAGAATTGTAAACAAACCCATTTCGTCTGAATTTTATCAATCTACCTGCAACTTGCTTACATGTAGAGTTGAGCTTCTGATGAAGAAGGTAGGCGAAAAATGGATCTCTTTTAAAACTGAAATCGATTGCCTGTGAATAATGAATTATCAAACTGGTATCAACTGTCATTTGAAGATTCCTTCCATTTATCATTATACTGTGCCTCTAAAATAAATTCTACTTCTGGTGTGGAATCATAATTTAAATTTCATTTCCAGCACATTTGTACATTTGTACTATAAAGCTGATTTGTGAAAGGGGACCAATATCTTGAGTCTCAATGATTGCAAATGTTAATTTTTTAATTTTTCTATTAAATATTGGGGTTTTCCACAATGTACAATAGGATTGTTATTGTGCATTCCTTCCTATTTTTCATGGGCAAATTTCCTGAGAATATGAAAGGTAATGCTCATCTTTCTAATGATGTAGTTTGATTTTTTAGGGATAAGCAATGCTAAGATTGTAAATGCTACAAGTAAATGCAACTTAGTTTGAAAATGAAATGTTAAATAGTTAATGCACTTGGCTATTCCATTAGACTCTAAGACTGTTTTGATAATAAATAATGCAATATATGGATTTGTTTTTCTATTTTCCCAAAAGTTTCAATTATTTAGGACTGTCAAAGAAGAATAAATTTTCAATAATTTTCAATTAAAATTAATAATTGACATGAAATTTGCAGAACACCATCTTCATGGAATAAAATGTGTATACTTTAACGTTTGTTACATGTTGTAGAATAATTTTTATGTTTGCCATGTAAATTATTTTTGGCTGACTTGTTTAACTTATTAATTTCACTGTTATTATTGGCACTACTAATCAAATGATTTTACTATTTCTTCTGCAGCATAACAGATTGGTGGCAGCCTCAATCATTGAATTTTACAGTTTTATTAAAGAGCATAATATTTAAAAGAATTTCTTTGCAATTAACTGCCAAGTCTTTGAACAAAAATAAAATCAACATTTAATAATCATTCAAGAAAATTTCCTTAATGAAAGCATAACAAACATTTTTGGTTTAATTAATTAAAAATAATGGAGGCTCTTTACATTAAAAACAAAAATAAAGAGCAATTAATGAATAATCAACTAAGTACTAACCTCCCAAAAAATATTTTAAGTGCACGCATATTTATAGTTTTAATGTACACTTGAAGGAAATGTAGTTTATTGTCTATTGGAAATTGCCATATATTGAAACATTTGAAAGAATGCTAAAATCAAAACTAAAAATTAGTAAAAAAAATCTAAATAGAACCATCATAACACCCATTTTCAAATCATTAAAAACATCTGATATTATAAAAAGCAATGACATTCTTGACTTAGACTTGATTTCATTTGCAGTTTATGAATACAATAGTGACGATTGTCAAAAATCGTACATTGGTGAAACAAGTCGTCATTTAATTACAAGAGCAAATGAGCATGTTAAGGGGCATCTCAGATCGGAAATATTTCTCCACAAACATCAACCAAGTCTAACAAATTATTAAATTTTAAAAAAGAATCAAGGAATTAAAATTAATGGAGCTCTTTACATTAAGAACAAAAATAAAGAGCAATTAATGAATAATCAACTAAGTACAAACATCCTAAAAATATTTTAAGTGCATGCATATATATAGTTTTAATGTACACTAGAAACAAATGTAGTTTATTCTGAATGCATATTGCCGCAATTTTGTTCTGACGATGATTTTTAAAATCGAAAACATTTAACGTGTGCTGTGTTCATATATATATATATCCCGCTTAATGGTTTTAA
>CABFPE010000207.1:1069837-1080137 GCA_900660155.1 Hofstenia miamia | reverse complement strand
GGAGGAGACTGTAGAAGCAGAAGCACTAGGGCTAAAGGAATATGTAGAAGAATACTGGAGGAACACAGAAAAGTGTGATAGAAGCAGGAGACAAATGGTATGAGCACAAGCCACAGGGCGTCATAGAAAACGAGAAGGGTAAAATACTGTGGGATTTCAACATACAGACGAGCAAAGTGATAGAAGCACGGAGGCCAGACATAGTAGTGATAGACAAAGCAGAAAAAAAGGTTGGCGTTAGTTATAAGATAGACAAGCGCAAACAAAGGAAAGAAATAAAGAAAGCAAAGAGAAAGATAGACAAGTACCGAGAGTTAGCAGATGAAATAGAAAGGCTGGGGAAGTTAAAGAAAGTTGAAGTAGTCATGGTAGTTGTAGACTAGGAGCACTGGGAGCGCTGAGTAAGAAGCATTAGAGATGCTGGGAGGAGTTGGGCAAACCAACTAAAGCATACATTTAATAAGCAATTTTCATGCTGAGTATATTAGTAAGCGAGCTCACAAAATATGAATGGTTGGCCAAGTGTATGCTCAAATAAATATATATATTGCTCGCATTATAAATTAGACAGGGGTTTTCAATTTAGGATCTATTCTATTTGTCAGAATGACGAAGTCTTTTAATAAATGCAAATTGAACAATATAATAAGTTACAAGTCATGCACATCTACTGAAGCTTTAACTTCAGTTTTATTCTACATTTATAAGTCATCATCACATCATTAACACTTTTAGTACCAAAACATTTTTTCACTTCCTTATTTACCGGAGAAGGGGTGCTTGCACTCCATCAGAATATTGATGAGTGTTGTTTGCACTAATTATGATGATGACTATTATGTAAAGCCCCACATATTTTTCATATCATTTCTGTACCAAATTCCATTTTTGTTAACTAAATGTAAATTATGATTGTCCACATATAGGAATAATTATCGGGTATGCCATCTCTATTCTAGGAAAAAGGAGAACTTCTTAAGTTTATGATAAAAATTAGCAATTGTTTTTATTCTTCCATTGCACAATAGCAGTTTCTATTCTTCTGGTAAAACCGGTGAAAAGATGCGATATAAAAAGGAAACTAATGTGGAATTCATCACCAATAACAAAAGATGATAAATAGTTTGAGGCATACTTGTATAATAGAGCAAAGCCTTTAAAATTTAATAATGTTTAGACATACTTTTCGCCAACAAAGCACAATTTCCGTATTTACTACTTCTGTGATTAAGCATACTGATGGCGTTGTCAAAAGATTAATGAAATGAAATGAAATTACAAACAATATAATGTATAACAATAGCTGTATGCTCAATAAAAAGCCACATCATTAAAAAAAATGTACCTGTGCAAGTTCCAGTGTCTGACTTAAACGCATACCCTGCTTTACAAGAGCAAGTAGTTGCATTAAATATATCAGTACATGCACATCCAGTTTGATTAGCGTCGCAGCTTTCTAAAAAACATTATTAACAACCATGGTTTGTTTTATATAATTCACATAATTTAGCAATGTAAGGAGTACTTCCATTTTTTGAGATATGAAAAACATTTATCACTTTTACAATTTTCCAAATCAAAGTTCTGAATTTGCGTTATTGCAATAAAATATTCTTTGTGAAATTAATGAAATTATTCTAAAGTATTTAAGTAGATTTACCAAAATGAGAAGGAAACTAAATTTCTCGAGTTTTTTTAATTAATAATGTGAAACGATTGATTTTATCAGAAAAAAACTTACTTGAAAATTTTCAAGCATTTTTCAAGAGATAAGTTTCTGAACATACGATATATTTTGAAGCTTTGAAAAAATATCGATTTCTGTTATACATAATTGTAATTAATGACAAATTTTAATAGACTAATTCTAGTGTGGTTGAAATGCAAATAAAGATGTAAATGATTACCTTTGCATTCTCTATTACTATTAATATGGTATCCTACTCCACAGATGCAATCAGTGTCACCATCGGCACATGCAGTTGTANCTTTGTGAAATTAATGAAATTATTCTAAAGTATTTAAGTAGATTTACCAAAATGAGAAGGAAACTAAATTTCTCGAGTTTTTTTAATTAATAATGTGAAACGATTGATTTTATCAGAAAAAAACTTACTTGAAAATTTTCAAGCATTTTTCAAGAGATAAGTTTCTGAACATACGATATATTTTGAAGCTTTGAAAAAATATCGATTTCTGTTATACATAATTGTAATTAATGACAAATTTTAATAGACTAATTCTAGAGTGGTTGAAATGCAAATAAAGATTTAAATGATTACCTTTGCATTCTCTATTACTATTAATATGGTATCCTACTCCACAGATGCAATCAGTGTCACCTTCAACACATGCAGTTGTACCGCCAGGTTTAAAACAATTGCTTCCTCCTTGATTGCAGTTATCTAAAAAGAGCAATTGTAATTACTACAATGTGTGCAAAAGCTCATTTTTCGTATCAGTCGATTTCAGAAAACTTACTTGTGCATGTTCCTGATGCAGGTACAAAAACATATCCAGCCAGACACTTGCATGTAGTGATATCAAATTTATCTGAGCAATCGCATTGTTGATTGGAAGGGTTGCAACTTTCTAAACATATACTTAAGTGTCTTACAATCGAGTTAAAGGCTTTAACAATTGCTTTAGTAAGATATAGATTGATAGCAAAAAATCTACATATGTGTCAATACCTTGACAATTTCCATTTTTGTCTGGTTGATAATTCGGAGATTTGCAAACACAACTACTAGAAGATTCTTTGCAGTTGTTTGCTGGAGTTCCTGAGTCTTGACAATTTGTTCCAACTACACAAGTAGCTAAAAACTTATAGTTAATGCACTAAAAAATACATGCATTAAAATATTTTTCGAAATTTAATAAGACAATATTTCATATGTTAAAATTTGATTAGAAAAAATAACTATTTACAAGATGTAATAGCAGGATAATTGTATTTCGAAGGGTGAGTCGAAAGAGAAATTTCAAATTCGAGTAGCATAACACCACTTCTAAATCTCGTTTCCGTAATTTTTTTTTCTGTATTCTTACGTGAAGAATAAATGATTAACGTTTACTAAAAACGTGTAATGTTTTTTTCAGCAAAACTGTAGTATTTTGTTTCGAAATATATTTAATTTAAGATTTCGCTATCCCATACATCATAAAGTTTTGTTGGGAAATAAAGTGATGCCTTAAGTGAGATGGATACAGACAATCTAAATAAGTTCATACCACAGGCAGGGCACAAAAGTTCTTAATTAGTAATGATAAGATTTTTTCACGTTATATGCTATCAAACAAGATATTATTTGTGCATTTTTCAATTAAGTGAAATTCTTTACTGACTTCTTGACGAAGACATTGATGAGACTAAATTCACAAAGGTTTATATGCCAGTTGCTAAAATATTTAAAATTATAAGCATTTTGATAAACAGCAGTAATTGGGAGCCTTATGTCCTTAAAATGTTTACTAATTTTTTAAGGCTGTGCATTAAGAAATTTAGGTAATTAAGAAAATTACACGAACTAACCTACACAATCCCCAGTATTTGTATCAACAAGACGGAATCCAGCGGTGCATGCATATGTTGCTGGATCGTCAGGCTTGTTTGTTTTTGATTCGCAATTTGATCCAACGCAAACTTCTAAATATAAATCTGATATTTCAAAGCTTTGCAAAATGTAATAACCTCTTCATTACTCTCATTCAACAATAATATCAATAATAATAATGTCAATAATATCAATATTACTAATATTATCAATAATATCATCAATATCATCATCAATATCATCATCAATATCATCATCAATATCATCAATCAAGGAAAAGATGAAGAAAGAAATAGGTGACAGAACTAGGTTGCCAGTTCCAAGAGGATTTACGAAAAGCAAGCAAGCTAGAAGGAGAGACAGCAAAAGTCAATAAAGTGTTGGAGAGGATACATGCTAGGAGTGTTACAGAAGTAAATAGCTTAGTGTATACAGGTGCATGTGAGGTGCTGAAAAATGTAGGAATGGACATGAAAAAGAAAAGGCGACAAGAAGATAAGGGACACAGAAAGCCAGCATGGGAAAGAAGAATTGAGAATAAAGTGGCAGCAAATAGGGAAGATCAGGACAAGTAAAGCAGAGCAGGACAGGTGCAGGGTAGGTAAGGGGAAGACTATAGAAGCTGCAAGAGAAGAGCTTAAGCAAAGATTAGTTGCAGAAGCTGAGAACTTGAGAAAATATAGGGCAAGGCAGGCAAGAGACAATATGAAGTTTGAGACCCAAAAAGGAAGATTCTACAAAGAACAGCTAAAGCAGGCGAGGACGCAGTAAGGTTCTGGGAAAATATATGGGGAAGTGCAGGACCAGAGATAGAGAGTGTGCAGATGCAGAAGAAATTTAGGCAAGAAGAAAAAGAAATCACAACTGCAAAGCTGAAGGAGACTCTAAGGAAGATGAAGAACTGNGGGATTTCAACATACAGACGAGCAAAGTGATAGAAGCACGGAGGCCAGACATAGTAGTGATAGACATAGCAGTACCAACGGACAGAAATGTAGAAAGCAAGGAGAAAGAGAAGATAGACAAGTACAGGGATTTGGCAGAGGAAATAGAAAGGCTGTGGAAATTGAAGAAGGTTAAAGTAGTCCCGGTAGTAGTAGGAGAACTAGGAACAGTAAGTAAGAAGCATAAGAGATACTTGAAGGAGTTGGGAGTAGAAAAGTGGGGAGGAGCAGTAGCACAGAAGGCAGCATTGTTAGGAATAGCTAGAGTCCTGAGGAAAGCTCTCAGACTCCCTGGAAAATGGTGAGTTCCCCGAGCTGAGAGGGATACCAGCATGAAGCTGTGAGAAGAAATGAAATTTTTTATTTCTTGATTGATTTTGATGTAGTTATTGAAAAAACTTAATGACTTTAGTTCATGAATAAATTTAAAATCTATGCATAGAGATTGATATTGAATAAAGTAACTTGGGACCAAGATATTATATGATGATCTTAATTGAGTTATAGACTCATGCTTTTAAATATAATTCAGTGTTCTAAATGCCCAGTTAAAAATTTTTGATAGTGATGAACGATTTTGCGATGTTATATTTTGAAATAATAATTAATACTAATANAGCAAAGATTAGTTGCAGAAGCTGAGAACTTGAGAAAATATAGGGCAAGGCAGGCAAGAGACAATATGAAGTTTGAGACCCAAAAAGGAAGATTCTACAAAGAACAGCTAAAGCAGGCGAGGACGCAGTAAGGTTCTGGGAAAATATATGGGGAAGTGCAGGACCAGAGATAGAGAGTGTGCAGATGCAGAAGAAATTTAGGCAAGAAGAAAAAGAAATCACAACTGCAAAGCTGAAGGAGACTCTAAGGAAGATGAAGAACTGGAAGGCGTCATAGAAAATGAGAAGCTTAAGATACTGTAGGACTTCAACATACAGACGAGCAAGGTAATAGAAGCACGGAAACCAGACATAGTAGTGGTAGACAAAGAAAAAAGTTTGGCAACAGTTATAGACAAGCAGTACCAAAGAACAGAAATGTAGAAAGCAAGTAGAAAGAGAAGATAGACAAGTACAGGGATTTGGCAGAGGAAATAGAAAGGCTGTGGAAATTGAAGAAGGTTAAAGTAGTCCCGGTAGTAGTAGGANAATTTTTGATAGTGATGAACGATTTTGCGATGTTATATTTTGAAATAATAATTAATACTAATACATGTACTAATAAAAACAATAATAGTTATAGTAATATGTTAATTTTCAGCAAATATATTTGACAGAAATTTTAGTTATATATATGTTTAAAAATTTTCCGCAACCAAAATTAAGCAATTATTACAATTCTTAACAATAACTATATTGATTTTAACTTATTTTATAATTTATTCCATGATTCCTTGCAAAATTCAAAGCAATAAATATATCATCGATATGCGAACTTTATTTGAAAATAGATTCTGATATTATAGTGCTTATCAACTAAGTTGAAAAATTTAAGTGTTATTTGAAACTCTAAAACAAAAATTTCTTTACGGTGAGATTGAATATTCCCACATAGGTTGCTGTAANAGTAGTAGGAGAACTAGGAACAGTAAGTAAGAAGCATAAGAGATACTTGAAGGAGTTGGGAGTAGAAAAGTGGGGAGGAGCAGTAGCACAGAAGGCAGCATTGTTAGGAATAGCTAGAGTCCTGAGGAAAGCTCTCAGACTCCCTGGAAAATGGTGAGTTCCCCGAGCTGAGAGGGATACCAGCATGAAGCTGTGAGAAGAAATGAAATTTTTTATTTCTTGATTGATTTTGATGTAGTTATTGAAAAAACTTAATGACTTTAGTTCATGAATAAATTTAAAATCTATGCATAGAGATTGATATTGAATAAAGTAACTTGGGACCAAGATATTATATGATGATCTTAATTGAGTTATAGACTCATGCTTTTAAATATAATTCAGTGTTCTAAATGCCCAGTTAAAAATTTTTGATAGTGATGAACGATTTTGCGATGTTATATTTTGAAATAATAATTAATACTAATACATGTACTAATAAAAACAATAATAGTTATAGTAATATGTTAATTTTCAGCAAATATATTTGACAGAAATTTTAGTTATATATATGTTTAAAAATTTTCCGCAACCAAAATTAAGCAATTATTACAATTCTTAACAATAACTATATTGATTTTAACTTATTTTATAATTTATTCCATGATTCCTTGCAAAATTCAAAGCAATAAATATATCATCGATATGCGAACTTTATTTGAAAATAGATTCTGATATTATAGTGCTTATCAACTAAGTTGAAAAATTTAAGTGTTATTTGAAACTCTAAAACAAAAATTTCTTTACGGTGAGATTGAATATTCCCACATAGGTTGCTGTAATTCTATATTTAAGCAGCATTTTTGCTAATTATAAATTTCTTACACATACTCACAAAATAAGTGAGTTTTTATGTTTTCGAACATGTAGCAATTAGATGACGGACTCTAAATGCTTCCTATGTAAAACTGTGGTCCATTGACCTAAGAAATGTGCTAAATTTTCTTCTGCATGCATCGAATCCATTATGCAAAATAAAAAACATTTTTACTTCTCTGTACTGTCTGTATCGATAGTGATAAAGTTAGCTGGAAATCTGATTATTATTCTTCTATATTTAATAAATTGTCACATGAAATATATTCTTTGAAAATTTTTTCAAAAAAAATAAAACATGTAGTATTTCAAATAGTTCTATCAGTTCTAAGAACAATGATATAAAATATAAAGTAATTCTTTTTTGGTGATCCTGAGAAACATGAGTTGAAAAATACATATGCATGAATGAAGTTTGATCAAGAATAATTAGAGGGCATATTAGAGTTTCTAAATATTAAATGTACAAATCAATTCGTTAATTTCCAGAGAATTTGTGAGCACTCCCAAGATAAAAATCACCCAATTAAATTGGTATTAAACAGTTTTTGGGACAAAAGAAAAGTCCTTGCGAGCTGTAATCGACTTTAATGATTTCAAACAAAAAAACATTTTTGAAAGAATCATTACACGGAAATGACCGTAAAGTATGTATTAGTTTGACCATAAAAACATTAACTTGTTCAAATTATGTTGATAAGAATAGAATTCGAATAAAGAATTTAGAAGTATTTGTACGAGACCAGTTGAATACACAAGTATGACTAGATAAATATTTTCTTACTATACAAATTTTCTATTTAAATATTAGAAGTAAAATTTCTGTCTATATGAGTACAAATTTACACTTATTTATTGTCATGTGACATTTATATTGCATTTCTAGAACTTGGCTTACTTCAAATGAAGATTTGGTTTTTTAACGCACATCAAGTTTTGAAATGGTAATTCTTGTGGAAGATGAAATTACTAGCTCTGAAATCATTTCTTAGTTATGCCATAATTATGGATTCCCTATTGCTCACTTTGTATACTCTTAGATGAGCACTGCATCTCACTCATTTTCTGTTTTTATTTGCCACCTATTGGAAGCAAATATAGCTGAAATATGAAAATTGCGAAGAATACCTATTATGCATTTCTAATGAATTTGCTATGCAATATATGAGTTATGATCGCATCATATATGTTTTTGGTGACTTTTTAGATATTCTGGTTTCATTAAATCTTTTTCAAATAGTTCATCAAAAAAATAAATATTCAAGGTAATATGTTGGATTTAATATTCATTACGAAAACTTAGAAATCACACTTAGGAAAAATTCTATTGAATTTACAGACCATTACTCTATTATTGGAGAAATACATTTTGCTCGTTTCAATTTAAATGGTTTTGTAAGTTATTCAACAATAATATAAAATCATTCATATCAATTTTCTCTAAAAGACATTGTATTAGCTCTTTAGCAATAACTGCCTTGTAATCATGTATCCTACTTCGACTCTTCAGTATGTACAATGAAAAAAGATGTTTATCTTGCCCTTGCATAAAAAGATGTTATCTCTTGCATATAGCAATAGGTTTTAGCTACATTCCAATGTTCTTCCATTTTCAACTCTTTCAAAACTGTCCAAATTTTCTATAATAATATCTTTGATTAAATTTCATAGTCCCCATAATCAGATAAGAGTATCCACTAAAAACGTAATGACACTTGGATATAGGTAACACTAAAAATTTATTTCCTTCTATTACTTAATAGAAATATTATTGTCAATCCATAATAAATATTATGTTTAAATAATGCATTATTTAATCAATATTTTATTGATGCATTTCAGTTTATTTGGAAAACATGTAAATCACTACAGCGAGATGAATAATAATTTCAAATTTTCTATGTGATCTCGAATTAAGCTTGGTGATTCATCAGCTAAAATATACAGCGATTTCTTCCATTTTGCAATCCAGACAATTACCCATCTTGTGGAACAATATATTTCTATTCCTTAGTGGATCAAAATTTATCAATAGCATGATCCTGGTTTGCAGAAAATGAAACAACCAGATGTTCTACGATAGGGGCTGACGAACACAAAACCCATGCTCTCTCTGTTTAATACAAACAAAAAGTTTCATTTGCAGCAACAACAATTGTCCAACGAGTTGATTCAGCATATTTTGTGAATTTTCTGCATGCTCCTGGAGATAAATGGGGACGCAGCACGCTTTAGTGATCTGCTTCTCAAATGGGCAATGCTAGGGAACATGTCGCAAGACTTATCAAAGACATTATCAACACGAGAGGTATGGATTTATGGAACTGTTGTACCTGCCACCATGCTCCCGATCTCAACTCACTTGATGGGTGATGCTCATTTTCCTGTAAAAATAATCTCAACTCGATCAGCTTTAATGATGAAAATTGATTGTAGGGGGAGTGTCTGGAGAGAAAATCCAAATACCATATAGAGCAACAATAGCTTGAACAATTGAATTTGGTAAGCTCAAGCACTTGCTGTCATTGCTGCATACTTGCACATTTGTGGGTGTGACAACAGATTACTTCTTAATGGCTGAACATTAAGTACATATTGCTTGTATTCAAAAAAGCACAGGGATCATATGCTGCTGCCAAAGAAAATAAATCTACTTCGTTCCTTACAAAATTGGAAAATATTGAAGACTTAATGATTTCTACATTTTCGGTTATGTAGTTATAGAGAACAATGACTGGCCAAATTTTATAATGTGTGAATGTATTATAAACAATGGAGAGTGTGAAAAGAATTTAATGTTAGAGCATATTTGCTTAATATACATTACATGCAGGGTTTTCAAATAAAAGTTTTGTTTTCAAATTTTCAAACCAATTTCGAAAAATTTTTTACTGTTTTGAAACATTTAAATCAAATTTTCAGAAGTGCTCAATTCTCAAATTTTTATATAATTTTCATACTATTGTGAACTTCGAATTATTTTATAGTGATTGCTTAGATGTAATGTAACAAGAGTATCTTTTGTTATGCAAAGAAGAATTGTAATTTTACTATAACTTAGGATAAAATGGTGTTATACGGATCAATTTTCTAGCCTTCCTAAATTCAGATTTGATGTGGTGAAAAACTGTACGTGATTTGCGAATTTTGCTTATCAAAACACTAGAATCCTTGCAAAATCCAACTTAGCTATCAAATGTTTCAAAGTTTAAGCTGAAGCGTTAATCTCTGAAATTCATCCTACTCAATTTTTCAAATTCAACTTTAAGATACATTCAAACTTCAAAGCTAATGTTTATCATAGTTTGAAATGCCTGATTACATGATAAGACATGAAAAAACATAATATGATAGTTTTCAGTCGAACTGACAGTTTTAATAT
>CABFPE010000207.1:1030386-1050792 GCA_900660155.1 Hofstenia miamia | reverse complement strand
AGGACGAAAAAGATGTTGCCATTTACTGTATATTGCAGAATTTCTTGTGGATATGTTCAAATCTTTTATTTGTTCAGACTGCAATGCAATATTTTCCAATGCGCATCAGAGTGTTTGCATAAAATATAAAAAAGCGCTTCCTGCAATATCCAGATATCCCAATATAAGATTTACAAGACCCAATTTAGAATTATAGTTCACTTAATTGAATTTTTACATGTCTAAACTAGTGGCGTAGGAAACTGGGAACATGTTGGAATGCCCCGGCAAGTTTTTAAAATAGACTCTGCTTGGTTTAATCAAAAAATTTACTGCAACATGTTAAAAAAAAATTCAAAACTAAATTTGTAAAATGCATTTTTAGGGTTTATATCCAAATCCAATTTTGTGGGGCTTCGCCCGCATTGATCATTCACTTGATCATGATAAAGATGCTCCTTCAGAAAATCTTGAGTACGCAAGTGTCTACTGCTACAAAATTAATTCAAACTTTCTTTAGTGAAAACTAAATGCTTATAGTTTAGATATTTCTGTTGTGAAGATGATTACTGGTTTTAATAAAAGAATATAATCACTGCACTTTATGGCTCAATGTGTAGGTGTATTTTCACTTTTAGATTGATATTTATGAAAAACAAAGGGAATAAAACTAATTTGATCATTCCCTAATAGTGTCTACAGAATGATTGGAGAGAAATTATTTATCTTAGAATGTAAGATTTAGACTATATATTGAAATTTATAGCAATTGTTTAAGAACAACAAAACTGATTTCTTAAGCAATTTAATTTCATGAATTTATAATAAACTAAGTTTAAAAGAGATCTGTTGTATTGAGACAAATTTTACAGAATGTTACATAAATCAAAAATGACTGGGCATTAATATTAAATATTTTTCAAATTTAAGTAATGAAAACAATGTTTGTAGTAGAAACTTTGTGCATCTACAAAAGTTTCAAATTTTGCCATATAGGTCAAATAAGATTGATCATATTGTTATGCATTAGAGCAAGTAGCTGCACCGCTTGTAGATAACTCAAAGCATTCTTTTTCTTAATTAGCAAAAAAGATATGGACACTACTGAAGTTCTTCATATACCGTTTATTTTGTTGAATGTGTTTGGTATTTAATTGCTTTTGGAAATTTCTTCAGGAAGCCTGAAACAAACTGATGATGCAGACGATGAGCATCATGTTGATTTTCCCTATGATTGATGATGAAGATGATGGTGATGTGATGATCATGCTGATGACATGATGATGATGATAATGAGGGTCATGATCACAATAACTGTACAATGAAGCTTTCTTAAAGTCCATTTGTTAGAAGCAATAGCATTTTTCACATTATGCGAAGCCATTTAATTTTCTAATATTGCTATTTTGACATTTATTTCAAATCAAAGTTTAATAATATTGTGTTCTGTTGCCATAGCACGGCAGAATTGCTGTGTAGATATTCTTCATAAAATTTATTAATAAAGTTCCAATTCATTTTTCTGACAGCTGTTTTCATTATTTATAATAATTTTTCAAATAATATTCTTGAATACACAAATTTCGAAACATAAATATATATATATATATATAATATTAATTGAATATTAATTGAAATTGATCTGATTCTCATCGTATATATATTTAAGCTATTAGTCTCACATAAAATAGTACAATGGTACTGACGCACAAACTAAACATCTTCAAAATATTTTTCAAGTTACTAAAACTGATAAATATCTACAATTTGAATGAAATAAATAAAACAACAACAATATTTGTTCATAAATCTCGAGACGATAATTTCTTCTCTGAGCTAAACAAACAATTGTGTTGCCAAATAATATAGAATTTTACCATTATAATATAAAATTATCTGAGTTAAGCCAAAATACTTTAATGTTTTAAAGTAATGTAAATAATCAGAGATGGACACGGGCCGAATTTTTCAGGCCGTTTTAGGCACATGCTGGAATCTTTGTAGCCCGTTTTTGGCCCGTCAAAATTTATTGATCTATTTCAACACATTAATGTTTGGCTGTAGCACTAAGTCCAATTTGACTACAATCTCTTTTTGTCTTAGCAGAAGTTGCTTGGGTGACATATATGCTCAATTCAACGTTACACAAACTTGGATTGGTGCTTCTATTGAGATTTCAAAAATGTATATTTACAAGCTTGTTACAATTCATACCTTTTTGCCCCATTTTTTACCGATATTTACAAAATATTCTGCCCGACCGGGCCCAAGGGCTAGCCCGGCCCTTGTCCATCTCTGTACATAATTACAAAATGTGCGGGGTCTTACAACAGAATGAAAGTGTGATTGTATGCATTCTGTCCAAATTTCATTTTTAAATAATTGCAATTTTAGATGTGTTAGGAACATAAAGGTTATTAGGAAAATAAGGTTATTAATACTTGTGATTTTAGATATGCTCTGGGGTCTTGCAGCCCTTAAAATCTGTTTCTAGGTACATCATAGGCAATAGAAGCAACTTGATTATAGGTCTCTTTCCATTAACCATATTTAATATTTAGGAATTATATTTGGAGAGATGCGCAATCCCATAATACACTAGAAAATGAAGGGAAAGCATACGCAACGCCATTCAAAGGGCCAGGATATTCTTTTCCGTTCGTTGATGACAATAATTTAATAAAATTGCTATTTAATTGACGCTTAAATTTTACTTGAATTTAAAATTACTAGGAAATTAAAATGTAAATTTAAATTTAAAATATCGATATTGCTAATTTGAACAAATATTTAGCAACATTTTTCATGAAGTTTTGTGGAATCAATCAAGACACTTTTCAACCAGGTTGCAGCCTGGTCGGGTCATATTTTTATAGTTTTGTGAATTCAATAACGGAAATCTGTTCTTTTATTAGATAGAGACTTGAAAGTGAACTCGAGAGTGATATATATATATATATTTCACAGAATGTTTGCCAAACAACTTTAATGGATTCAGAGAAGACACTCCTATATAGTTGTTTTAGTTTTAGTTTAAATTTATTTTATAAAATTGATGACAATTTGAATTTAATTTCAAAATATTCAATAAGCAACTGATGCAAAATATAACAAAAAAAATTCAGAACAATAAATTTTTGAAATTGCAACATAATTTTATAAAATTTTTCGCGATGACCAATGAATAAATTTTTAAACATTTAATTATATTTCTATGTTCATCTAGGAATATTTCTTATAATAATTCTACAATTCTTTTTTACAACACTTACTTGTAGCTACGTTAGCAACGTCATAAGAATTAGCTGATTGGATGCCATTCATTTTACCATAAAGTGTCAGTGTTGTTGTACTGCTCGCACTTAAACCTGTCCAAGTTCCTTTGTAGTTATTTGTAGAACCATCCCTCGTAACATCTATTTCTGTTGAACCATCCGTAATTTTATCAATCTCAGAAGCAACAGTGACACTTATCTCCACTGTTGTCGTAGATAATGCGGTGGGTGTTCCAGCCGTGATATCCTCAGGTTCTAAAATATTTGGATGAAAAGGTTATATTTAATAAAAAATGTTATTCTAAAATCTCTCGGGAGATTATGCTTATAGCATATCATCCCACACTATTTCATGAAGATATTTGCAGACATACATGAACTATATTGTGAGTAATTCAATTTTTGAAAAGTCAAATAATTAATTTTCTCATCGAGCAAAGTATGAGTTCAATCTTTAAGCCATTTTGGAAGTTAATGATTATGATGTAGATAATGTTAAGTTCTTTTACATTTAAATTGGGTTAATTAGGGTCATGCTTACAAATTTTGCATGTGGGTTGGTTGTGTTGGGTCCTAAATATGATTACCGGTAATTTTTTGGGTCATAGCTTTCTACTTTTATATTTATATGTGACACTATTTCTGCCACTCTGTATTGTGAAATGTAATTTAAGATTCAATTAACATTGATATCTGCTGATTCCAATTCTGCGTTGGAAAAAAAGTGTCTATATACACTTCGAAAATGAATGCTGTTATAAGAAAAGTTTTTTCATACAAAATTCCTTTGCTTATTATTNATTTATTTTTTTCAATTTTTGAAAATTCAAATAATCAATTTTCTCGTTAGCAATTTTAGAAGTCAGTGATTATGAAGTAAATAACTTTGTATTCTTCTACGTTGTAGTAATCCATTTAATTCGATTGTCAACCGAGCCCACTTGTTAAAGTTATATTATGGTGTGGTTGTTGAATTTTATTTGGTGAGAAATCAATTTCTCAAAATATAACATAAAATATTTACAGCCACCTCTCCCATTAGAGATATTCCCGCAGTAATATATTCAAGAGCTAAAAAGTGGTATAAAAATTAACCCCTAACTCGCTGGTTTTATATTTTGGTTTAATTTTTTTACTAATAAATCAAAATAATAGCAGCAATATGAATTTTTTGGAAATAATTTTTTTCAGAAAATTTACTAAAATTGGAGTTTTTAAGGGCATGCTCCACTAGCAAAATATCAAGTGCGTATAATATAAGATGACACAAAAGCTAGGTACATTTAATGGCATGGGCAATACCTAACATAAGAGTATGTTTCTTCCGTCAGGCTTGTATTAAATTCTTCTACTAAAAATTGAACAAAACTATTTTCAGTAAGTAATGCAAAGCAAAATATAGCAAATAAGAACTTATTGATAGTATTCATGAAAACAATTAAGTCTTTTTTATTGAAGAACTTAAATTTACGTTCGCTGCATACCTAAAAAAATTTAAGCCACATAAAGTGCTTTTATATGTGCATTTACATCAGTTATGTTTGCCAACAACATGACAATTGTAATATTTACATTACATTACAATTACACCATGTCTAACTAGGATGAGGAATTTNTCAAGTGCGTATAATATAAGATGACACAAAAGCTAGGTACATTTAATGGCATGGACAATACCTAGCAGTTTACATAAGAGTATGTTTCTTCCGTCAGGCTTGTATTAAATTCTTCTACTAAAAAATGAACAAAACTATTTTCAGTAAGTAAAGCAAAGCAAAATATAGCAAATAAGAACTTATTGATAGTATTCATGAAAACAATTAAGTCTTTTTTATTGAAGAACTTAAATTTACGTTTGCTGCATACCTAAAAAAATTTAAGCCACATAAAGTGCTTTTATATGTGCATTTACATCAGTTATGTTTGCCAACAACATGACAATTGTAATATTTACATTACATTACAATTACACCATGTCTAACTAGGATGAGGAATTTAAGCTACTCCAGTTTGAAAATTATAAATTGCAGGCATTGTATTGGGATTTTGGATGGGGAAAGTAAAATAACATTGAAATATAGTCATTCTTGTAGATCTAACTACCCATTATTCCACAATTCGGGAAGTTGATAAACAATTTGGAATGTGGTGAATTTGGTCAAAAGCAATTTTCAACAGAAGTTTTGGGCATAATATAGAATTGTGGATGCGATTGAGATTTCATAGCAGCGTAGCTTTGTAAGTGTAGTTAATTTTGCTTTTGATAGTGGTAGTTCCAAGCTGTGGTCTTCTGTAAAAAAGATTGTTAATATCCAGATGGCTGATTTTGTGGGTATTTCCAGTATTTGTTTGTCATGGTGAAAGTCTTTTTGACTTTGAATTTTGCAGCTTGTATGATGTCGGACAATTGCTTTTCAACTCGTTTTGTATAATGTAATGATGGCGATTCGATGTTGATTGTTGGCCACTGATCAGCGCTGATATGTGTGGTTTGAAGTTGTGACCATCTGTCATTGATGGCATCAATGGCTTCTTGTTTTTGGTGAAACACGAATCTGGTTGTAATGTTGGTTGCATTGATGGGTAAAATGTTGGGATTGATTATTTTGAGCATTTGTGATAGTAGCATAGCATCAATTGCTAGTTGCTGTTCCGTTATAATGTGATATTGTGGCATGAAGCAATGCATTAGAATATCTATTAGGATAAGGTTGGTAACCAACAGATTTTTCTCAACCATTGTATGAGCTAGTGTTGTTTTTCTGATAATGTAGAAGGATTCTAGGTATGTTTCTAGATCTAAGATGTTGTTTGGAATGGGGGAGGTTTCCTCTATGTAAACAAAGTTGACAGTGATAAAATAGGCTTGAGTTTCTACCAGTATAAGGTTGAGGCATTGGACCATTTTTGGGTCTCTTTTTCTTCCATTTTAAGAATGTAGATGAGATTTAGTGTTTGCCAATCTATGTTGAGACATTCTTGCATTGTTTGCAGTTTTTCAGTAATTTGAGGATTTTTTTCAGTAAGATGTTATTGTCGAATGTTATGTGAACTGTACTGTGGTAGTATTCTCGACTGAGTTTTTGTAAGAATAATTCGGGATAGAATACAATTGTGTTAACTAGAGGGCGTTTTTCAGAGTCAATAATTATAGGCAGTGCGTTGCTGTTCTCTTTGTTTTCTCCAACTGATAGTATTTTTGATATGGTTTCTCAGGTTTATTCTGAGATAGTGTTGTGAGCAATGTATCTGCATCTTCTTGAGGCTATAAAGTAAGTGTGAATAGTTTTGCCTTCTATATGTGAGAGTTGTTGTTTACGTTCATTGAATTAAGAATCTTGGTGGCTGCTGGAAGTAGATGAAGTTTGCAATGGGATCTGACTGAGGATGCGGCGTTTGACTGGTATGCTAGATGTAGTTGTGCCCACCCTTTTGTGTACTGTAGATGTGGATGTCATAGGTTGTTGCTCATAGTTGGTAGCTGAAGACATCCTGCAGCTAGAGACGTCCGATGGTTGATTGGAAATACTGAAGTACTCTGAGAATGACCTGCAGGGATATTCAGATGGACTTCCCATGACTGCTTCTCTGGGGACTCTGTGCAACAGCTTTTCATTTCATCGTTTGAGTTATCTAAAGGCAATGAAGCAATGTTAATAGACCAGTCTTTATAATTAATATTAGATTTAGCAATGTGTTTAGGTTGTGTGTGTGCAAGCGTATTGGAGAAGAGAGATCATGATTAAGTTCGTCATCAAAAGAATCTTTGTTGAATTTCGTGCAACCTGGGGTAAGATAAAATTCATTTATATTGGTTTTTATTAACTCGAATTCTTTTAGGTTAGAGATTTGTGAATGTTCAATGTTATGAGCCACTCTTTTGATATTCTGGAAGTGGGTAATTCTTTTGTTGTCCAGTTCATAATTGTTATGAGGTAAGATTTTGCTAATTGTACGTGGGCCTTCCCATTTGAAAGCTGGTTTTCTTACTTGTTTTTAGTCTGTAATTACACCAGGAGTGTATACAAAAACTTTGTCACCAATTTTGTGTGGCTCGCCATAAATTTTTTTGTTGAAATATCATTGTTGACGTATTGTGCTTTTCTTTGCTTGGGCACACTTTGTTTCGTAAGTTTTTGTAATGTTAGACATAAGATGCATTACGTAGTTTTTGTCTATTGGCCCACAGTAACCTCTAAAGAACATGGAAACAGGAGTGGTGGCTTTATGGCCATACATAGCTTTGTATGGTGAGATTTTGGTGGTTGAGTGTGTTGAGGTGTTGTAAAAATATTCCATTAATGGTAAAATTTCTCTCCATTGTTTGCCTCCAACATGTGCTGTGATTGTTCTCATAAGTTTTAAGAGTGTTTGATTTACTCATTCAATGGAACCATTTGATTGAGGGTGATTTATAGTTGTGTGCATATGGAGGATTTCTAGCTTGGATGCTAATGTTTGGAGTAGATGACTTTCAAACTGTTTTCCTTGGTCAGTAATGAGTTGTGTCATAGGACTGAATACACACACCCAATTTTTTAGTATTGCTTCTGCTGTTGTTTGTTATTGTATTCTGTTAGTATTTTTTCAAGTTCAGCTCTTTGTCCTGGGAAACGTGATTTGTTGAGAAGGATGCATGATTGGCATTTGTTGATGCCATCCTTGATAGTTGGTCATAAATAGGGCATTACAAAATTTTCTGGTATTGTTAGTTCAGTTTGGTAAATGCCTTTATGACCTTGTTCATGGATTTTTCTGATGACTTCACGTTTATTGTATTCAGGCAGTGTGATTAGGTTTCACATGGTGGATTCTGAGAAAAGGATACCAGAGTCAGTTATTTTCCATTTATGTTTGTGGTAATATCTCATTGCCATTGAGTCCATTAGGTATGGTGGGTCATGTACATGTTCCATTATTTGACTTAGAATTTTATCATTGGCTTGTGCTTTGGCAATTTCCTTGGCCATGATTTCCTCTTTAATGAAAATTGATAAGGGAGGTTTTAGAGGGTGATCATTTCTGTCTGTATTAATATCTCGTAGTTGTTTGTATTGGCATTGAGGTATGTATTGGAATTCTCATTGTAGCCCATCTTGTTTTTTTGAGATCCCTTTGATATTGTGGCAATGCTATCCAGATATCTGCATTTGTGTGCAACTCCCCTTTGAGATGTTGTATCATGAAGTTGTAATTGTTGAGATATTTGATCCATTGTGCAATGATGTTGGAGTGATCAGCTGCATATTCCTGAGCCAATTGCTGCTGTTGTCAGTTCATACAGTAAAATTTTTTTTGCCAATAAAATGTTGGAATTTTTTCAGTGATTCAATTAGTGCCAGCATTTTCAGTTTTGTTGTGCTGTAGTTTAGTTCGCTGTTGTGGAGTTTCCTGCTAAACCACTGTATGGGTTTTTCTTCAACAGTTTGCATTTGGCTTAGTGTGGCTCCAATGGCGACCATGCTGGCATCGCAGTCCAGAATTAAAGGGTCATCTGGTGTTGGCGAGTTAAGCTATTTTATGTTTTTGATGGCTTTTTTCAAATTGTCAAGTTCTTGGTGTTTCCAGGACCATTTGAATTGGTGTTATTTTTTCAGGAGGCTAGAAATATGATGTGTTTTTTCAGCTTGTATTTCATCAATTAACTGTTTAGCTTTATCTTTGATGGTGATTTTTCCTTCAGTGATATTTCTTCCAACGTATACTACTGTATTTCTTGCTATATTGCATTTTTGGGGTTTACTCACAGACCTGCATTGTATAAGAGTTTTAGTATATTGTTCAGTTGTTGAGAGTGATGGTTGATATTGCATGAACCTATGAAGATATTGTCAATATATTCAGTGACTCTGTCTGACAGTTTGCAGATATCTCTTGTTAGTATTCTGGTGGCATATCATTGGAACATAGCAGGAGCATTACAAAGGCCAAATGCCATGTAAAGACATTCAAACAACCCGTAGGGTGTGATAAATGCCGTTTTTTCTATGTCCTTTTCTCGCATGGGTACCTGCCAATAGGCTTTACAGAGATCTAATGTTGAGAAGAGTTTATATTTAGCAGCCTCATAGAGGATGTTGTCTACTCTTGGTAGGGGATATGCGTCTTTTTTGTGATGTTGTTAAGCTGGCAAAAGTCAATACATAGATGGTGTTTATCACCTTGCTTATGAAGACCATAGGTGAAGCATAGGGGCTGTGGCTATGTCATATTATTCCATGATTTAGGAGTTCAGCTAGTGTCTTCACATATTGTTCTTGCATGTTGGTGGATACTCGTCAGTAGGCTTGGTGAATGGGTTTGTCAGACGTTGTTTCTATTTTGTGTTTGATGCTGATTGCTTTGCCCGCACTTATTTCTTCATTGTTGAATACTGTGGCATTGTTTTTTATGATGTTGTTTATTCTGTTGCATTCCTCTTGGTTGAGGTGAGGATGTGTGTCAGCAGTTAAGAGCAGGACTGATGTTGTGTTACTTTGAGTTGTGTCCATCAAAGATAGCAGTATGGGTTTATGTTTCACTATGTACTTTTGTAGTGGCATTCCTGTGATGGTGATTGTATTCTTGTTTAGTGGTACAATCCTGTTTGAGTTGTTAAGGATAGCAGTGAAGCCTTGATTGTAATTGACGCCATGTTGTTTAATACTGTTACTAGCAAATTTTTTATTCCATATGTGTTGGTAATTACAGCTTCACCTTAAAAGGGTTTTTTAGATGTGATTTTCGCTATTTGTCAATGAAAGGGCTCCAATCTTAAATTTTCTGTTAAAGAGAATTCCAAAGTAGTAGTGCCATTGGTGGCTAGCAATACTGAAGCATTTTTATCTTCTTGAATTGTTAGGGTTTTGTTGGAATAGTTGATGAGACAGTTATTTTCTGTTAAGAAATCACGGCTGATTATTATTTTGTAGGGGAGTGGCTGATTCATTGTGTTGATTATGTTGATGTCTTCTTCAAACTTGACATTGTGTATTGTGATTTTGCGTTTTTACAGTTCCTTTTATGTTGATGTAATCACATGAGGCAATGGTGAATCTAGCCTTGTTGGTTGTTATGTCGTCTTGATTCCATCCAATGTTGTGAGCCCATATATGAGCCATGGTTGTTATTGAGGCACCAGTGTTGACTGTGGCTTTTATGTTGCAATTGTTTATAGTTATTGGTATTAAACTTCTATCCAGTAGATCAGTTAAAATCAGCAGCTCATTCACTTGGCCTTGGGCCAGCACCCCATTTTGTTTAAAGATTCATCATTAGATTCAGAGTGTTTGTGATGGTCAAGATCTTCTGATGTGTAATATCCATCTTCATTGACGAGGTAAATAATTTTTTTACAATCAGGTTTTAAGTGACCTTTTTCACCACATTTCTTACATTTGACAGACAGGAAATCTTCAGGTTTATCTGTGATTGCTTTTTGAAGGTCGTCTTTTTTGGTAAAGTGTGGCAAGGTTGGGGTGTTTGTGGTTGGTAGCCTCATTGTCTATTGATGCGTTTGTTGTTTTCTATCGTCAATTGTATGTTGACTGCTTTTTTGATGAGGGTGTTTATGTTGTCATCAATGTCACATTTATTCTCAAACCAGGATTTCATCGATTGAGGTAGGCCTGCATGGACATATGAGTATAAATCTTGTGAGTAGTAATGCTCTTCTTCTTGGGAGAGTCAAAGTAATTTATCTACTTTATAGATGTAATTGATAATATCTTCATCTTTTTCTAGTTTGCAGGCATAGAGCTGCATTTGATATTGTTTTCTTGTTCATTCATTGTTAAATTGTTGTTTTGATTGTAGCATCCAGATTTAGGTAGACTTGTAAAGCACGGTCTTTTAAAAAGAGAGGCATTTGCAAAGCTTCAGTCTGTTTTGTTCTGTGCTGTTGTATCAGATATATTTCAAAGAGTATGATACATTCTCTGAATGTTTGGCTTTTATGTCGAATTTGCTGGTAAAATATTGTGGCATCTTATGAAGTTTTAGATCTGTTTTTAATGGTTCATCCAGTAACATTGATATCCGTTTTTTTGATTTAGTATTTAGTATAGTGTTGGGACTTACTGGCATCAGCGATGCTGTCGGCAGCAATATTGGTTGGAAGGCTGATGGACTCAGTTGGTGTTGTGTTTCATTAGATTCATTATTGTTTCTAGTATGTTGATCCTGAATACATTTAGGTTTTCACGAATCAATGATTCAAATACTTCCTATTGTTCCTAGGTCATGAAATTTTCTTTTTTGTGAGAAGGCAATGACTGAGACAATTGTCTCTCCAATGCGGATACTCTGGCTTCCATATCATTAATGTGTTCAACTTGGTCCATGACCAGCTCCATGACTTTGGTTTTCATTAAAGTTTTTAAAGATGATTGGGTATAGTTAACCATTTTCATAAATTATACCAGATTAGAGAGAGGTATTGTGGCAGTAAAACATTTGCAGGCACATTGTGAATTAAGACCATGCGTAAAAATCCATTCAACACTAGAGTAAAGTAGAACAAGAATTTTCAGTACCATAGATAGCTGAGCTTGGCAAGTAAAGAAAAACTTATGATTTTGAATAGGTGTCAAAGATTTCAGAACAAGAGAGTGTTCTTTTGATGTACGAGGGTCACCATCTAGCATCATCATAGTTAGCAATATAGAAAAGCATAAACACAGTGATAGCGTAGTATCTAATCTTGCTCAGGTAAAACATACAAGAGTACCATTAAGACATAAGCATTTTCAAGTAGTATACATTAATAAGGCCAGCTTAAGTATGTAATATGGTACAAGCATCTGGACTAACACAAATATAATGTAATTAGAACTACTGTGGATATGTTCAGCATTGGCAGCATCAAGGAATACGTGGCAATTAGTGCAGGAGCAAGACAACAAAGCTGCCATCAATAGTAAGCAAAATATCTGGATCAATTAGACCCCAGAACTGAATGGGTTTATGCGGTGGTCATAAGATAGCTGAGGACGACCTGCACCTGAATTACACACCACGTACCCCCTCCCTCTCCCCCTCCTCAGCTCCGTAGAAAGTCTAGCTGCTTATGGCCATCCTAAAAAAAACAAATAAAAGCAAAGAGTAACAGAACTTGCATGAACTAAAAGTTTTATTGACGCTTGCGCACAATAGAGCCCTATTTATACATAGTGATTAATAACAGACAACAAAACCTGCTGATAGGCAGAACTAAACTAAATACTGCGCATGACGTCGGCATGCAGTAGTAGAAATGTTAGATTAATTTTTATTGTAGTTCTATTTCTATTTTGCTGCATCATGATCTTATTAAACATATCACCGACTAAACATGAAAATAACGGAATTTTTTATGAACATACGGGATATTTTCGAAAACTCTAAGATAATACCTATGGTATATCACATAAAAAGAATGCTATGCAAAATTAAAAATCATTTTGAAAGTTTCAATTGCTATATGTGTAATAGCATTGAAAAAGAAGTGACTTCTCAGTTTTCATCAACCAATTAAGGCATGGAATTCGATTTTAATATAAACAAAATTTGATATGAATATAACTGCTGTATGTTTATCATGAAAGTATTTTGAAGTACCCTTAGGTACCCATTATATAATATTTTACTCTAGTCTACCAGGCTAGCTTACTGGTGCTAACTATTTTCAAACTATTGAGGTTCTAAAAGTGCCATTGATAGTTTTCTGCTACATAGTAATATAGCAATTAGGTAAAACAACAAAAATGTGCACATGCATACAGAAATGCCATATATATATATATATATATATATATATATATATATATTTATAAATATTATGATGCAAACCTTAATAGCCAGAAGAAATTTATTCATCTTCTATTAGTTATCAATAATATTTTAGAGAGCATTATTTGAAAAGCATTAATGCTAAACTCGTCTAGTTTCATACGGTTTTTAGAAAAACAACATTCGTGAAGGTCAAACTAATTATCCATTTGAATAGTATTTACTGTGTCACAACATGTCCTAACAAAGTTGAAATTCGATTAAAAAGATAAAATGTTATTTTTTACCATTTATGCAAAATATACATGCATTGAGGGCTTTATTTTTACTCAAACAGTCATTTTATATATAAATAGTACTAAAACCATATTAAATAGCTATACAATTCGACAAAATATGTATTCCTTATTATTTGTAATTTTATGTGGATGGAAATTGTATGATATGCTACTTAACTCGAGTGACCTCGAACATAATATACATTTTCAAGATTAGAGTGAACCAAACATTTTTATCATGTAATTGTTTTGTCTATGATCACTCCTGATTTAGCAAAATATATACCATAGCACTACTATTCATTCATACAAAAAAACATCGAAGTTTTGTATTTATTGGATGTACTTTCACATGTATCCATGCGTTATTCTGATAGATCAGAACTACGATCTCAGTGAACATTCTTTTCTAATACAAAAAAAATTTAATTAAAAATCATTTGCTACTGATTTAAAAAAGTAATTGATACGATTTTTCTTATTTTCGAAAATTATTTCTGTATATTTGAACTAGGCTTATTACAAGGCAATGGTTTTTGGCATTTGAAGTAATTTTAAAATTATCAAATCTGATTCCTTAACCTTAAACTGCTCGGTGTCCATATAAACGAATTATCCGTTTTTCCAAATGTTTGCACAAACTGCTCCAAGCCTATTATAGAACTTGGAAAATTTAAGAAATGGTCAGACATACTTGTGAACGTGATCGAACGTAAAGGTGACATATGGTCTAGAGAATATATAATGATCGTGAAATTAACATTGGAATTGCTAAACACGTCAATTGACGCTTTTGAAATTTTAAATTATAATAATTTTTTTGTAGAATTGATTTTTCCTCAGTAATCATTTACTATTTTTTTATAATTGCAAAGCACAAGTGGACAAATTTTTTTTCTGATAATACCACATAGAAAAAAATAGTGTGTAGATATACCTTTAAGCGCAATTATCCGTCAATTGACGACTGCTATGACCTCAAAGTTAAATTTGTTACTTAAGCTAAACATGTTTTCAGGATCACTATTCATAAAAAAGTTATATTATTATATCTTCCTATACAAGTAGTTTCTACATATTAACTTAAAAATTAGACTATTAAAAAAACCTTAGCTATACATTTTTGCTGCATGTCTCTAATATTTGTTACAATATATGAACAAATGACAATTGGTCGACCAAGTTGATAAAGATACATCTATATTTCAATTTTTAATGAAACAATACATATATATGCCCTAACAAAAACAAAAGAAGTATTTAAAAGCTATTCGTCAAAACAGTTGATACATATGACAGCTTGGTACATCCCACAAACAGGTTTATTGCAAATTCTGCAAAGATTCACATTCCTATTTTTTTAAGAGTTGCGACAAAAGAGCATTGAATAGTCTGAATATCAACGTCTTTCCTGAGATCTTTGGACACTTGTTGCAGAAAAGTGGGTCTACTGATATCAGAATGTGTTTGTTTTCTAATACAGCACCCATGCATTCACTCCAGAAATATTCAAAATATTTAAAAAACAGCAAAGTTTCAGCGTCTACAGCCCAATTTTGTCGAATTTTGACGACACATTCTGTCTAGCAAATCAGAAATATTTAAACAATTATGAAAAGTTAAATGATATAACAATATACGGTAAGTTTAATAAAACAAATATAGTATATCTATTAATAGAAGGACAATCACACTAACTATACAAAAATAAGTTAACACTCAACAGGGGTTTCCTTCAAATGAAGATTTCCCTTCCATAATGTTTACTACCTGCATTAAGTAAATTCCAAAGTAGATTATAGTGTGATTGTGGCAGCAAGATTTTCTTAAAAATTCTATTTTTCCAATTAATTAAATCTTTCACTCAGAAATCAAACACAAAATGAATTGCACTTTATAGTTTTTCATAGCAATTTGAGTACTGCATTTATCACTTTCAAAAAAAACAGAAAACTTATTTTCTGATTTTATAAAACCATAGAGTTATTCTGTAAAATTTGAATTTTACATTCATTCAATGAATTATTAAATACAAATTTTAGATGAATGGTTTATAACAAATTTATTTAGTAGTTACTGTGGGGATGGAAGGGTTTTTCTAAAAACTCAAGTTGCAATTCATATAATTGCTGTCTGAAAATCCCAGAGGAGTCCATAAGTAGCAACGTTATTTAACAAATATCCACATGAATGAACAACAGACCTTTTTTATTATAACCATAAATATTTTCCTAATTGATTTCAAATTTCTTTAAGTAATTTTTTAAAAAATAAATTGGGAATCCGAGGGCCAAGCAATCAAAGGTTCTTTGCAAATGTAAGTTGGTTTAAGTGATTGCATAAATTATTTTTTCTCATAAAGATCTTTCAAAATTCTTCAATAAACATCGTTTATATTCTCCTAAAAATTTTATGTGATTTATTATAAGGCATGTTTGAGTGTAAATGCTGATTTGAGATTTGAAGTGCACAGACAGGTACTTAGGTATTGTTAAGACTCAATATGTTATACGTACAATTAGTTTGTCAAAATTTCCATGTTTTAAAAAATTGTGATTATAAAATATTTATTTATAGACCAGGTGGGTTAGGTAACACTTTGATGGTAATGGGTTGAGTTGAGCCTTCTATAGAAGGCCTTGGTTGAGCAATATTTTTATAAAAAGGCTAATGAACTGAGGTGGTTTAAGTTTTACAAAAAAATAGGTATGTTCATCATTCAATAATATTAAATATGTTTAAAACATGAATTTTTGTGAACCATGAAATCAATTCCTTTGAAGTAGAGTACTTGACAACAGATGAGGATGATGAGAATTTTGCAGTGCTTCTATCTGATAAATGTTGATTGTAAAATTTCAAACTTATTTGTCGAACAGCGTCATCTTAGAAATTGTGGCTTACATAGAAGTATTATTACAACAGCACAATTCTCTGGTCTTATCTCTAATAACATTCAACCCTGTCCTGCAAAGGATAAGGTTGGTTGCTGCCACAGCTGTTTAGTTTCCATCAGTAGCTGGTGAAACAACGGCAGAATATTCTTTGGAACTAGACACATATAAGCTATCAAGAACTTAGAATTTATGCAATATTTGTTGTTTTTCAACTCAAATTTGTAAATGACCTTTTATGTGTAATAAACAGATTTTTCTATACCCTTTTACATGGAAATAACAACAATCGCAAATTTAATATAATATGCATATAACCATTCAAAGTAACTTATAGCTCCTATTTAGAAAATTGGCAGAAATGTTTGATTCGATTTTTACTACTAATATAGAGTTACATTAGTAATATGGTGGATAAAAATGTAAAAATATTGCATATCTAATTTGGATCTGAAAATGAAATCCATGGCTCTTGGAGATATTTCATAAACCCAAATTATATTTCAATTGAAAGGTTTACTAGAGTAATAAAAGGTAATTTCTGCTAAATTTGATGCAGCAGACGCTATATTGAACAATTGGAATACACTACCTGTAGCTCTTTTAGTGTAATTGATTTAAATCAATCGTTGAACTAATAATGTGCTTTGATTTAAATCAGATTTAAATCAATGATTTAAATCGGCCAACACTGATTTTAGCTACTATGTTAGTCCCAATTTAGGAAGTTAATGTCCGGGACTAGAACCAGCAGGACTGGTACTACATTTCACGGGTTCAAAGTTCATTTAAAAATGGAACACGAGGATGTATAAACACTTAAACCAAAAAAAATGTGTTTTACTACTGAGCCAGGCTTGCTATGACATGTCAAGGCCTACTAAATATACATGGCCGTCGCAATAGAAAACCATCCAATTAATTTGGTGGCCTAATCTTCCCGCTAAATTAATATATTTCAAGGTATTACTTGAATATTGTATACCTATGATTGAAACAATTTTATTTGACTTTTTTCAGAGTCATATAGTTTGTCCAATGAAAAAGATGTAACCTATATTGCAGAATTTGTTGTGCATATGTTCAATTATTTTAGTTGTTCAGACTGCAATGCATTATTTTACAATGCTTAAACCATACAATTCTCCATACCCAAATATGCGATGCTGTTTTCAAAGCATTTTCGTTGCTAATAGAAAAACTTGAAAGATTTATGAAATTTCAGAGTTGTTTGAAACAATTCTGTATTCATTTCTTAAAAACTTTGAAATGCTTGGTTGCACAGCTCATAATGGCAAGATTGTTCATGAGATACTGTCTACTACAGTAAACATATTTTTAATCCTTTGCAGAAAAAATTAAAGACTCTTGCAGGAAAGTTCATGTAGCCTAATTTCAAAACACTTGCAGCTCGTATCCGTGCGTGCATCAAGCAGATTTATTCTCAGGAATTCCTTATGCAAAGAATCAGTGTTGCAATTCAAATGGCAAATAGTCCTTGTGTCGTTGGCACAGTTGGTTCAACAAAACAGTTGGACGAAGTCTTCTGTTGTAGATTCATCTCCTTTACTCTCTTCACAGCTTCTTCTACAGGACATTCAATAAACCTGTTGTTTTTTTATGCTGAAGATCTGTATTTTAGGAAGTTTTCTTCAATATGTCCAAATTTAAATACACTTACCTGAAATTGATTATGAATAATGTTGATCTGTAACCAAGCTTTTATTATTGTAGTTTATTTGTAACCAAGATTGATAATTTGTAACTTAGATTATATTTTTAAAGTTGATTTCGTAAATATATTGGATGTCTTATTTCAAAAATTGAAAAGATGTAAATGATGTTGCCAAACTTTGTGAGGTTTAAGCAACTTTTGCCATGGATATTTTAGTTATTAGGTGACCATTTTGCTTTTGGTACTATTAATATTTAAACTTGTATGCACTCAAAATTATTTTTCACTGGTTGGGCCAAGCCTCAATCATTTACTACAATTTGATTATTCAAATTAACATAAGAATGCTTGCAAAATGTGGGCACAAGGTTTAATACTTCTTGAAAATTAGTAAAACCATAGTTTTGACTTTATACTTTTTTTCATTGCGTCTAGAATTTTTTTATTATCTATTTAAAATAAAAATAATTAATTTAAATTTATACTGTAAAATTAGGTAATTGACATCTTTTTAAGGGTTTTTTATTTTTCGTCATATATACCACAAATGGGGCGTTATTTACAACATATAATCCTGGTAACCTTAAGCCTTGTAGAAATTCTTTTGTATAACTTCTACGATGGGTACCGAAAAAAGGGGCAATTCGGACATCAACAAGTTTTATATTTCAAATCTAACAAACTTTTTAGATCAAATGCAAGTGGAAACTAACGTTAAAATGAATATATGTGCACTGGGGACACTCAAAAAATGGATCAACGCTTCCATCATGGCATTTGCCACATAACCACTCAGTATATATAACACATTCTATCCAGTCTGGTTCAGTGGACTTCATGAATGCGACTGAGCAGTTTGCGCATGCGTTATTTTCCTCACTTGAAGACGAACTAGCAGAAACTCATGTTGTTACATTGTCCTCGTCCGCATTCGCCAATTAGTCTTACTTGATCTACACACCAGCGTAAAAAATTGCAAGAATTCACGTGTTCTGAATTTGGGTACAAAACCTGACAAACGAGCAACTGATTTAGTAAGTGTTTCTAATGGTAGATCAAACCATGAAAAATAGTAAAATTATGATTTTTCGCATTTTTGCATTTCAAATATAATACAGTGTGAATACACTGCAAAATTGTTTTTGCGTCTATTGATTAATTTCGGTTTATCAATGTTTGCATAAAAAATGGATTTCGGCTTCACTAGAAGCATCTAACAATGGCCGTTTGTTGATTAAAGATAACAAGTGACCAGTTGCCCGAGTTATCCCATTTTATGGTATTTGGCACATTAGAGAATGTCTATACAAGGAAATTTAAGTATTTGTAATTTTTTATACATTACACAATTACAACAGTTTTAAGTTTATATTTGATGTTTTAGAGCATTCTTTATGAGCTGTCTTGCTTGCCAGGCTTAGCTGTAAGCAGTGTTGGCTAGCGTGCATAAAGCTGCTATGTTGGCCCTTGGATAGTCGATTCTTTCAATGGCATAAATTAATATGCTGTGAACTAATTAACAGTAATTTTTACACATTTAATTAAATTCATTTAGTATAATTCTTGGCGGTTTTCTGAATATCTTGCAACATTTTTAAACTTTCTTGAAAATTATATAAAATCGTTAAAAATTCTTTAAGGAATCTGAAAATCCAGACCCTTTCGGTATATCGGTGGGCACATCCTTAGAATATTCAGGAAGATTTTATATAAAAAGTACATAGTAATATTTCCATTATACCTGATAAGGCCCAAAATTTATGAAGCATGAAAACAGTTTAAACAAGCACATTCAAGTGAGATAATCCTTAAAATACATTTGTACATGGCTTTTGAAATTATCCATTACCGTAACTTTCTGTACAAAATCCTCCTTCATAATTCAAAGGGGGCGGGGGTTTTATAGGTGGAGGAAGAAAAACAACTTAAAATAATCTAAATTAATATAAGATGTGGCATAAAATGTTCAAAACGGTTGCTGTAAGATGAATATCTCCATTAGGAATTTCAAGGTATTTCCAGTTTATTCATACTACAATCACAAATTGTCATTAATCTAGCCATAGAAAGGACGTCTAGTTAGAGAAGTGATCAGGCCCTTTATTTGGTTAGCAGACAGCTTTTATTCTTGCTATACCACAGCTCTCAATTCTAAAATCACGGGCATTGACATTGTTTTAGTGACAGGGAATGGAGTCTTACGCGCCGAGAATACGCTAAATATTAGTTATTACTTTATAATTTAATGGGGTCATGTGTACTGCACTTCACGGTAGTTGAAAACATTTGGCTGAGTTAAAGGCGAGTATGTCGGATATGAAAATCAACAGCCATGTCCGCCATTGCAGATATCAATTATTCTGATGAGAGTGTTTTATTTGAAATTGATAAATGCATTCATCATTTGACTGCCAAGGCCTCGAATTTTTTTGTTTCCAAGTGATGCAGGTTTCCATGAAAAATCCAACATCCGCAGTTTTCTATGAAATTAAGCATATGCTTCCACACAGATTTGTCAACGAGCCGACATTTTCAAGCTCGCTCGGCTCGTTTAAATT
>CABFPE010000207.1:992409-1024222 GCA_900660155.1 Hofstenia miamia | reverse complement strand
TATATATATATAAAGATTCTAGACAAATGCATTACATTACTCTTAACAAACTATTCACTTACTTGTAGCTACGTCAGCAACGTCATAAGGATTAGCTGATTGGATGCCATTCATTTTACCATAAAGTGTCAGTGTTGTTGTACTGCTCGCACTTAAACCTGTCCAAGTTCCTTTGTAGTTATTTGTAGAACCATCCCTCGTAACATCTATTTCTGTTGAACCATCCGTAATTTTATCAATCTCAGAAGCAACAGTGACACTTATCTCCACTGTTGTCGTAGATAATGCGGTGGGTGTTCCAGCCGTGATATCCTCAGGTTCTAAAATATATGAATAAAAGTGTTAATCTAAAATCTCATTAAAGATTTTGCTATAGTAGGTATATAACATTCTCACAATTTGATGAAAATTTTGGCATATATAATTTATAGTATTCAATTTTAGAAAAGTCAAATAACGAATTTTCTCGTCACCCTAAAAGATTAAATCATTTTAATATCATACCCCTTGTATTTTATATATTTGTATTACAATGGAATATCTACAAATGCAAAATACACCTTAAATGTATATAAATGTAATTGTTTTGAGATCGTTCATCTTAGAAATATAGCAATTACAAAATCACATATTTGCAAAGTGAAATATTTTCTACGGTTTATACATCATTTGTCAGCAAATATGTTTGAAATTGAAAAGGCTCATTAAATTTACAAATGATAAATCCTGATAATTCTAGCAACAAAAGCAGAAACTTTTTTGTTTGAGATTTTTACAATAGTTTTGCTGTATTAAACTTTTTATCTAACTCCATAGATTTATTTAGATAGCAATTTTCATTAGAATTGGAAATATTGAATTTATTGTTGTGTGAAGTTGTACTTTCATACAAAGACGCTGCACGCGATTCAACATTGACGGAGGGAGCAAAATTTTGTGACATTATTCATTACAAATCGTACAATCTGCACAACGATTAGAATGGACAATATTAGGTAAGGCTAGACCAATGTTACCATTAATAACCTCCTTTCACGACGTTTACAATTCCAAACAGTTAAACAATTAACATGTACCCGTCTTATGAACAATAAATGTGATCTAACTCCATAAATATCTAAGATACTACCTGAGGTATATCACATAAAAGGAATGCTATTCTAAATTAAAAATCATTTTGAAAGTTTCAATTGCTATATGTGTAATAGAAGCTGATAGCTAAAACAAGTAATGAGATAAAAATATAAGATCTAACCATACTCTGGACTTTCGTTGACTTTCATATATTTTATATTTGTCTATGGTTAACATAGGTAAATTTATACAGAGAATTTTCTTTGCATAGGCATAGGTGAATTTCTACTTCAAATTTACTTGAATTATTCTAGGTTTTTTGCAAATTCTATAATATCCTCAAAAATGTTAAACGTCTAATGAGAACTATTTGAACTGATTTGTGCTACACTCTGCATTTATCACATTACGTGTAAACAATTTTTTTACATTCAAAAGAAGTGACTTCTCAATTTTCGTCGACCAATTAAGGCATGGAATTCAATTTTAATATTACCAAAATTTGATATGAATATAACTGCTGTATGTTTATCATGAAAGTATTTTGAAGTACCCTTAGGTACCCATTATATAATATTTTACTCTAGTCTACCAGGCTAGCTTACTGGTGCTAACTATTTTCAAACTATTGAGGTTCTAAAAGTGCCATTGATAGTTTTCTGCTACATAGTAATATAGCAATTAGGTAAAACAACAAAAATGTGCACATGCATACAGAAATGATATATATATATATATATATATCANTAGACAAATGCATTACATTACTCTTAACAAACTATTCACTTACTTGTAGCTACGTCAGCAACGTCATAAGGATTAGCTGATTGGATGCCATTCATTTTACCATAAAGTGTCAGTGTTGTTGTACTGCTCGCACTTAAACCTGTCCAAGTTCCTTTGTAGTTATTTGTAGAACCATCCCTCGTAACATCTATTTCTGTTGAACCATCCGTAATTTTATCAATCTCAGAAGCAACAGTGACACTTATCTCCACTGTTGTCGTAGATAATGCGGTGGGTGTTCCAGCCGTGATATCCATAGGTGCTAAAATAGTTGGATTGAAATTTAATGATGTTTAATAAAAAAATTCTATTCTACAATCTCTGGAACCCTTTGCTTAAAATATAGCAATCCCAATTATAGCATAAATAATTATTGTATTAAATTTTTGAAACTTCAAATAATGGAATTCATTTTGGAGGTCGGTGGTTGTGATGAAAATAATATTAAATTCGCCTACTTTATAAATGCAGCCATTAATAAATTAAATCACATAGACGCTTAATTCATGTAGTCAAATAATACAAAAGCGGCTTTTGCGTTTTTTCGTCAGGAACCAGCTATATATATATATGTGTGTGTATGTATATATATATATATATATATATATATATATATATATATATATATATATATATTGCTTCATTGCCATGACATACATTTAGATTTTCCATATAATATGTATAATGTATAATACAATAACTTCTTAATTACAATATCTTGACAAATATTCAATGTTAAAATCTATTAATTTCATTGGTTGTAAATTAACCAATATGATTAAATTTCAAAGTTTATATACTTCAAAAATTAAGGTGTATTTTCACTTTTTAGCTATGAATGATACATTAGAAGAACAAGAAGACTATACTTTAGCAACTGCAATCAACTGGGCTAACGGCGCTGTTGGCATTCTTGGTGGAGCATTAAATGTTTTCATTATTTTGACTTGCAGTACCATTAAGAGTAAAACTAGCTTTTTGGTATGCATTCGAATGCTAGCTTTCTGGGATGCATGTGTTTGTCTTCATTTCGGTTTTACACTTAGCATACTGAGAGCAATGGGTTAGTCTAATATGAATTTCATAATCATATTATTATAACTATATTTCAGATTGTTAAAAGTATATATTTGTATATATATATATATATATATATATATATATATATATATATATATGTCTATATATATGTTTATTTTCAGGTTCTTTTCCATATCAGGTGCCATTACATAAGAATTGCTAAATGACTTATTTTGTTTTCAATAATTGCTAGTAATCAGAACTGAGTTTTTGTGTTTCATCAGACAAGCATATTGACTTCATAGCAATAAAGTACAAACATAACTTTGCCTTCAACAATAAACCTTTTCATTATGTAGGTGTGATATTTTTCTGATTGTTTGCTGCTTCTTTCAGTAGTAGACGAACTAATTTGTGAGAGATGATGTTTAACATGTATTCTGGAGGTAAATGGCTGTTTTGAACAAAATTTGACAGCTGCAGTTTTGGGAAGATCATCACTAGCTGCTGGATCCATACCATATGTATGTAAACTGGTAAAGATATCAGGATCTGATATCACATCAGAGTCTGAGTCTGATGTATGTATGTTGACTAAGACTTGGGAAAATATCACACAAGAAGTACATGGGGATTTATTAGAAGTTTTACATGGTTTTCAGGATGCTGGATGTTTGGCACATTGATCATTGAAAAACAAGGAAGCAATGTTAATATCCCACTTTTTATAGTTAACATTTTGTTTAGCTACACCAGGTTCTGTACTTATTTGTAAATTTTGTTTTATGATTGCAGTTAAACTCATTATCATAATTATCACCATTGAATTGTGGTAGTACAGCAGTTTTGTATAGTGCTTTGCATTATTATTTTGTACAAGTTTGAAAGGATTAGAGAATCAATGTAAGCATGAGAGAAGTCATTAGAAGTTCACTTAATTCTTTGAAAGTTAGATATTTTTTCATCATTTAATTTATATCTATTGTGAGGTAGCACTTTGGCAATTTTATGAGATCCAAACCAATTACTAGAAAGCTTTGCACTTATTTGGCACCAGAAATACAACCAGGGCGCAATTAATAGACTTCATCTTCAGCTTTGTGTGGTTCACCATGCAGAGAATGATTGTAATAGCATTGTTGGTGAGTTGAGATTTTAGCAGTATTAGCACACTCAATTTCATGAGAATGGTTGAGTCTTGTATAAAATTTCTAACATAGTCTTAATAAATACTACCACTGTAGTTGCTGTAAAGCATAGATAGGAAGGAGTTGGGGACTCATGCTGAGTTGGGGCTTTTTACCTAGTTGTTGTGTGTGGAAGTATTATAAAAATACTCTATCATGGGGAGTACATCTCTCCAGTTCTGTCTACCAATGTTATAGGTTGTTGCTTTCATTAGTTTGATCAGAGTTCTGTTGACATGATTGACTGCTCAGTTAGCTTGTGGTTGATATGATTATGTTCAATTTCCAAGAGATTATCAAGGCATTGGAAAAGATTGCTTTTGAATTGTACACCTTGATCAGTAATCAGGTTTTTTAGCATGGCATCAGAGACAGTTTGAGCTTTAATATTTTTGATAAGGTAAAATTGTCCACTAATAAAAAAGTGCATGTGTAACCATCTTTATGTTTAGATTGTTGCTCAATATCCATATTCATTATTTGGTTCATTTGTTCTGAATGTATTTTCTACAATTTGACAAGTTGTTCAGGAAACATGTCTTTATTCTGAAATATCCATTTGCCTCCCTCTTTTTTAAGATCTTCCTGGTACTGTGATAATGTATTCTAGAGATTGGCATTGTTGTGTAGGCAAACTTTGTTGTGTTTTATTGAAAAAGAGAAATAACTGAGATATTCAATCCAACATGCAATGATAGTTGAACAATCTCCTGAAAAAAAAAATTTTTAGCCAACACAAGATGCTGTTATCAGTTTGTGCAATGAAGTTTTTTCCCAACTAGAAAGTGGCAAAGCATTTTAAGGAATTCAGTGAGAGCCAGCAAATCCAGTTTGGTAGCCCCATAGTGTTACTCTGAGGATTTGATTTCTGAGAAAAGTCCTGAATATGCTTTTCCTGTTTATCTTGTATCTGGTTGAGAGGCCCCAAAAGCAACAATGGTCACATCAGTATTTAGGTGAAATTTATCAATTTTTATAGGAGTACTAAGAGATTTTATCAATTTTATCTCTTGTTTGAGTTTGTTAAGTTCATTTTGTTGAAACCAGCTCCAGTTGAAGTCAGATTTTCCTTAAGTAAATTTGACATATTATAAGTCTTTTCAGTAAGGTTAGGAATAAACAATAGTTTATGAAACCAAGAATATTTTGAGGCTCTTTTTTGTTTTTAAGAGCCTAGATTATCTCAATCACTACTTATGCATTATCTTTTATTTTGATGTTGCCTGCTTGTATGCTGTTTTCACTTTGATTTAACATTTCTTAGGATTTATTTTTAATCCAGAAGTGTATAGTAACACAAGAATTCAGTTTGGTTTCTGACAGTGTTCTACTGGTATTTTCATGGCCATCAAGCATCATCAATTTAAGCAGCAAAACTCTTTCCAATTAATCGTTTCCATTTAGTAAAGCATGATGTTGAAACATGGTCAAAGTATTTCAGATGCTGAATGCCATATAAAACCTTTCATATAGTATGTAAGGAGATATAGAAGTAGTTTACATAAGAACCTGCAAATCAACTTGGGAGAGATCAATGGTGGAAAACAAGTTGAACTGACCTGTGCAATAAAGAATATCATTGCTGCAGGGAAGAGGGTTAGCATCTTTTTTTGTGATTGAATTACACATACAAAATTATACGTATAAGTGATGTTTATTTCCTTATTTTATGAACACTGTGGGAGAGGAATATGGGCTTCTACTTTTTTGCATAATTCCATTATTTAGAAGTTTGGAAGTAGTGTGAAAATATTTGTCGTTGTGATGGTGAAGTATTCTGTGGCAGTGTTGATGAATAGGCTCATTGAATTTTCTACTTTTCAAGAATTGTTTTTTTATGATGCACGAACATTTTTGATTTGAAGCCTTTTTTAGTTTTGGCATTTTTGGAATTAGCATTTTTAGTTTGAATATTACTTATTAGGAGAAATTAAACTTTTGGCTTGGCAATACGCAGGCATGGTTCAAATTTGGATAAATTTTGATGTCAGGTAGGGGTTGGGTTGGGCTTATTTAGTTCATGACATTACTTAAGAGTGGGGGTTTGGTCAAGATAGCCTCCCCTCTCACATCCAACTCTGATTCATACATTAGAATAGGTAGTGGCGTTGAAAATTGGACACCAAAATTAATGTTCAAATGAAAATTGCTCATACTTTATAGAATTTTTAATATTTCCTCCGATAATTTTCCTTATAATATAATTATGTAAATGTTATAATTTATAATTCTAAAAAACAAAACGTGGATTTTCGAAAATATTTTAATGTCTACCAAGAACTTCTATCATAATTTTTCAGTCAATAACATGTTTCAAAGATATTCCAGATTTCTAAAAAAATTGTTGATGAAAATTATAAGCAGTTGACATTCTGTTCCCGATATTAAAAGTGAAAACAGATTCTGATTTAGAGAGGGATGTCGTATATGACATCAAATAATTAGCAATAAATTATAAGATTTTAACCTCCAAAGATAAATTTCAAGTTCAAGACATTATTTCAAAATTCAAAAAACACTCAAACAATGCAAGCTCATATATGTTTGTTTGATCAAAATAAGTCCATATCGCCGAATGTTCCTTCGAATTTGGCCTCAAATATAGCAATGCCAAGATATCAATGCGCTATAAATATTAAGTTTTTCTAATTTCTTTGCAGGGCATCCAACCGTAACAAGTGAAGTAACTATTTTCAAACTCGGCACTTCGAAAAGCGCTGTTGCGTGATCGAGTTCTTATTCTAATCCCCAGTCGTCTATCCTATGCATAGCGGCAGAAGGCATCGACTCGTTGCAAAATTGAACATTTGCTCTGCGAACCCTTTTGACGCCCATATATAAACTATAAGTGTTCTTACTACATTACTTTAACCTAAAATTACGATTTTGTAAGCTGAAGATCATTAAGCTTGCAAAAACACAAACAATAATGCATTAATAAATGTCAAAAAGAAGCAAATTGGGATATGTTTTCAAAGGAACGAATGAGCAAATACTTGCAGCTTGCAGTGACATTTATATCTAATCTGCCAGTGCAAAGGTAGAAAATACGAGGTCAATTGAATGGTTTTGAAAAGTTATTGTGTCTGCTAAAATGCATGGCAGTCAAGCTTTGAAATTCATTGAGTAGTTAAATGAAACTTATATATGTATATGTATATGTATGTATTTGGCTAGAATTCCCATACGAATAATATAAATAGGAATGATGCAAAAATATCAAGCATGGTGTTTCAAAAGCTGATTTAGCAATATAAAACTCTTTAACAAAGTAGAAGACGTGATACAATTTTGTGACTCACAATGCCTAGGTTATGATTCGGAGCTTTTCATTGATAATAAGGTTATGAAACTTGACAATACAAAGAGTAGCAATTTTAAGAAGTAAACTAAACGTATTAAGCTGTATACTACTAAATGCTAAATCAGATCGGAATAAAGAAATTGTACTTCAGAATCTCATCGACTCTAACTCATTGGATATTTTTTTCATTTGTGAATCCTGACTTAAATATGGTGATGACATTAATGTGAATATGATCACTCCTACTGGATTTAAGGCTATTCAATGCATGGTGGAGGTCTATTATGCATATTGAAATCGGCACGTCTATTTGGTCAGACCAGCTTAATGGATAAATATGGATAAATATGGATAAATAATGATAGTTTTGAATATCTTACAGTTCGTCAACTCAATTTCAATTGTTTCATTAATGATATGTCTGATGTGTATGACATCATTATTGCAAAGTGCAAAGAATTCATCTTTTTGGGTGATTTTAATCATGGATCTCAACCAAAGAAAGACGCTCTTCAGCTATTCATGGAATCCTGCAAACTACTGCAATTTATCAATAAGCACACTCACATCAATGGCGTATACTATACTTGTTGATATCAGTGGTGAATGAATTTAGGTACATTGACGTTAATTACGATAATAAAATCCTTGATCCCTATACTGTGTTCTTTGAATTACCCACTCGGCTTTCCATTGGGGATAGAACTGCGTTTTTTTAGGCAATGCTTCAGAGAATTGCGTATGATATTGCACCTGTTGAGAGTATGGTAATCGCGTGTCTGAAATGCCTAAATGGCAAAACCATGCAGTTCGAAGCAAGTTAGGGCTGTAAGAGGCATGGAGGGAACATTTCTAAAGATTATCCCAGTAGGTGGCAATATCCAAGTAGAGCGTATGCAACTTATCCAAATGCCTTATTTAGACTTATCTGCAGCATCTGATACTGTAGATCACTGTTTATTGCATAGACGCCTTTCTAGTTTCTTTGGTATTGATCAGAGGCACACAGTATTGAAATGGTTCGAATCTTAACTCAAGTGGCTCAGGTTTATTGTCAATGGTTCAAATTCTATGTCATTTAGATTGTGGTTTTCGTCAAGGTAGTGTGTTAGGACTTTGCCCATTCACATGCTATGTGGTCCAACTATCAAATCAAATTTCGGGATTTGACAATGTTTTCTGATTCTCTTTTTCAGATGATCTCCAAGAGTGTTGTTATGAAATAGCACGAAAAATGCATTGAATTGATCAGAAGTTGACTGATTATGAATGGCTTTTTATTTAATGATACCAAACTAAAGTTTTTGTGGTTTCCATCTAACAAGAATGATGTTACCCTTTATAGTCTCCAAGTTGGCTTAATTTTATTTCTACCATCTGAGATAGTCAGAAATTTAGGATTCCTGTTTTCCTCTTCATTATCTGTGCATGAACATTTAAGCTCGTATTGAGACAGTGCTTATTACAACTTTTCGTAATTTGTTGTTGATTCAGAAATGGATTATCGTTTGATATGGCCAAGTCACTAGCTAGCGTTTATATTTTATGCAAACTGGATTATGGAAAATGCTTGTTTTTTTGGGTGTAGCTCCAGTAAATACTCTTGATTGCAAAGAATTCAGAATTGTTGCTCCCGTTTCGTCTTTGCTCAACATGGCAGATATGTTCTACATCCAGACTTATTAAAGAACTATGTTGGCTTCGTGTAAAAGATGTGGAATAAGCACCCTGATGATTTAGGAAAAATAACATCGCACAGGAAGCTTAAGAAAAGGCTAAAGAAATTTTTTATTTTATTAATTTGTTTTAGCGCTTTGTTAGGGGCGCGGTATAAATACTATTAAATAAATATATTCCTTGGTTTTAATTCTATTCCAATTTCTAACACCTTCTGAGTTTGGAAAATTCTCCACCAATAAAAAACCCTATGATGGTTGTTGATGTTGGAGGGTGCCAATGGCTATAAACTGAGTTTCGCATTACTGATAGAAACATAGAAAAGAAACTATTCAAATAGCGTTATTATTTGATTCAGTCTGGAATTTGCAAAGATCGTTTACGAATACGAAATCTAATTGACTACAGGAAATCCCTCCTATTCACTCTGAACTGTTTACTCTTACGTATGTAAATAGCCAAAGTCTGCCTAGTATGGATCGATGTCTTAGCCTGATATCTCATTTATTCTCACAAAAAGCTTTAATTGCATGCTTAACGGCATTACTCTTCAACTATAACTATTGCTAGGAAATCCAATAGAAAATTTGCAAACGAATTTGGTGGTTGCAGGATCTTAGGAGACTAAAATATTATTTCCAAACCTGTTCCATTTTCAACTAAAATTGAATTCATCTGTGCATCAATTTTTGATTTTACATTTCAGGCTTTACTTATAATGTGCGTATATTTACCTCCAGAAAATAGTTCTTAGCTTCTTGCTGCTAATCAACTTATTGATGCCATAGACTTCACAAAAGAACATTTTAAACACTTCTGCATTCTGCTCTCAGTGTTATCAATTGATTCTACTGTATCTATCATAGGTGATTTCAATTTGCCAGACATTGATGGAATAACTGGTTTTCTAAAATTCTTGATTTTTTCAGCATATTTCACCAAATTGTTGATTTCCCAACACACATTAGTGGAAATATTCTAGATTTCCTCTTTGCAAATAACGAAGTGATTTTTATCAAGAATATTTGTCCGCCTTCAGATAGCTTTTCAGACCATGTGATAACATCGTTTTATTGAACTGTTGACATAATTACAGATGTTGCCAGCATTTTCAAAGATCGCTTACAACCAAATAGATAAGGAGGGAATGTCATTATTGCATAGTACTTCATTATTCTCATTTTATCTGGACTCCTCATATTTTGTCACATCTTGGTATGAAGTTCATTTAAATCTAGTGAAACAACCTGCTCTCACTAAGCGCTCAAAAAGACTTATTGTTTCGTCCCTACTTCCTTCACATGCAATCCAAATAATGAATAAGCCTCAGTCACTACTTTTAACATCTTACAAATCCCTTTCACGTAATATTCTATATCGAATTAATGCTAAAAATACTTCACTTCTTAAATCAATTGAATTAGATAAAACTCTTTACCTATCTAATTTTGTTGATAAAAGTAAATTAAATTCGTGTTTCAGATTATTTAATTAGTTTTGATGAAAATATTCACAATAAAGTTAATTTTGATCTTGATGATATTATACCGCTTCTTTACAAAATGTTCTAGCAGTGGACCTGATCATTTACGTGGATAATTTCCTAGGTTTTTTAAGAATAGGTTTTTCCTAGATTTTTCACCTCATATCTCAAATTTTTTAAAAAATATTATTGAAAATGGCGCATGCCCGTCAAATTGGAAAATTTATCATATCACACCAATACATTTATCTACTGTTAAAATTTTTAAAAAATTGCTAATTTTCGTCAAATTAGCTTATTACCTAAGCGCTCATTGATTTTTTAAAAACTGATATACAAGACCCTATATCCTATCATCATAGATGGACGCGGGTGTAATTTTTACACCCGCATTGTACCTCACCCACAGTGAGTAGGCCCACAATCGCACCGCACCTGTGGTCAAATATATTATATTAAGTAGATTTCGTAGCATAATTAGTATTGTATTAGTTTAGTATTACGCATTTACCAAATTAAAATTGTCCACCCGCACCGCACCTCAATCCGCGTGGTAATTGAAATTCAGTACCCGCACTGAAACGCACTCGCGCGAATGCGGGTAAAACCGCACCCGCGTTCATTTTTGCCTATCATCATACTTTTCTTAAGTGCCTATGATTTTGTAAAAAGACGTTCCACTATTATCCAACTACTCATCCTTTTTAAAAGAAGTTTATGACAACTTTGAAATAGATCAATCTACTGAAATGCTTTTTGCTGAAATCAGTAAGCATTTTATAGAGTAAATATATTGTAATTGGTGGGAAATTTTTATCCTTAATAATAATAATAATAATTATAATAATAATATTTATTTTTAAACTTACATTTTTGGATTGAATAATAGTGCATTCAAATAAAATTTAAAATTTACAAATTTACTTAAATTAATTCATATGGACATTACATCGTCTCTGCAATTCTAAAAGAGGAGGATGAGGCTAACTACGTATTAGAGATAAAGGTAATCCTGTCTCTTCTCTTCTTAATTAATTTTATTGTGTATAATATTTTTCATATCTTTTGATGATTTCAAAGAATATGAAGCTGTCCTTTAGTCTATTACTTTTGTAAACTAAATCCCATTCACGTTTATTTCTTATTGAACTCTCTTTACAAAATTGTAATCAACAAGTTACTATGAATAATTCTACATTTTCTTTACGTAAAATCACTAGTGGAGTGTCAAAAAGTTTTTCAATCTTCTTACAACCTGGTTTTATGAAATTTAATCATAAAAAATTTCAGCATTTTACAATTTCAAGGTACTGGTTTGAATCATTTCGGGAACTAGGTTCTGATCGATTAAAACATTTTAAAGATCCTAGAATGTATTTAAACTTTAACTTGTCTTGGCATGAAAATACATTAGTAAAACTAAAATCATGCAACCTTACTTTTGTAAAACTTCGAAGAATCATTCCTTTGAATTCTCACGCTAAGAATAAGCTCTCTTTATATAAAACTATCATTATATTATAATATGTATGTGGTTCACAAGTATTGTTCGCTAATTCCACAGACTTGAATCTCTTAGAAGCATTTCAGTAGCGTTGCACTAAATGGATTGTGTTTTGTAAAGACTGTTATGATCTTATCATAACTTCATTTACTTCCCATCTCACTTTATTTCCAATTACTCGATTTTATCCCATTTAATAAAATTCTAAATAATTGTTATGACATTGATACCTCATATTTAATTATCGACTATTTACCAACTCGTGAAAACTTAAGATCATTTAAAAAATACTTTTTAAAATCAATCCTTTGCTTAAGTAGCTAAATCCACTCATTAATTCCATAGAATAGTTCCACTTGCAAACTACATTTATCTCAAGTCTACAATTTCACAAAATTCTTATTTGTATGAGGTAGTTGTGCACCCGGATATATGGAAATCTAACGCATATATGGGGCCTAACGCAGTTAAAACTTTAAAACGGTTTCGATTTGCTAGGAATATTCATCAGAATGAAAAATGTGGTAAATAAATATTTTTCTTGCATATGATATAAATATTAGGACAACTTCGATGAATTTTTTTTTTATGTGTTCTTTCATCCTTGCTCCCAAGATGTCTCTTAATTTAATAGATGTATGATTTATTGCAATCATCACATTAATATTGTTAAATTACAGAAGGACCTAATTTCTTAGGCATGAGATTTTTTTTGTTGAAGATATTATTTATTGCAATTCACAATTTTTTAGAAAAAATGTACATGATGTAATTTAAATGGTACATTTAAAACAATTACAATTAAATATTTTACTATATTGAAAATTTACAATATTCTTAAGCTGAGACCTGGAGAGGATTGCCTCAATTTCTACGTTAACGAATTGATTATCCGCTTGGTTATTGCTGATAAGTAAGCAATCCCAGAAGATCTGTTTTTCGTAATTATGGCAATATTAGAAAAGTCATCATTTTTTAACCAAAGAGTCAAAAGAATGAAAGTATATCAAGATAATATTGCAAAATGTAATCATTCTGAACCTCCAATTGAAATGCTTTCTATAATTATTACATTTAAAAATTCCTGGATTTCACAGAGAATTATGCCCTTCAACAGATGATGTGTTGAAGAATTTCGAAAGCCTCGGTATGGTTTTGTGACACAGTTTAAAATTACATATTCATCTTCTTAACTTACTATACAGAAAATATATACATGTATATACATGTACTCAATTGCACTTGTACTATCAGATCATGCCGGGAACAAGTTTCTAATGTTGAGTGCTTTATAAAATTAGATTTATTGTTATCTTTCGTTCAATTTATAATCATGAAGGATTGCATAAACCAGGTATACCTAGAGAGTATTCACAAACCACCCGTATGGTCTATATAATAAAAAGTTTTCCTGTATCACAAAGACCCTCTCGAGATTTATTCCTGGACCCGCCCTGGTAGAAAATTATTTTAAAATATGGACAAATGGTTTGTGCATTGAAAGTAATAACAAACATTTTAGGTTTAACTTGCAGTAGTATTACAGCTGGTTTTTAATTCAATGACATCCTATATATTTTCCAGATGTTACTATGGTTGAATACTGGGTTTATTTAAAAATAACTTTAAATTTTAATATTTTTATGTTATTTTAGAATATGTTAATACTTAAAGCAGACTTGTCAACGAGCCGAGTTTCTAACGAGCTGAGCCGAGCCGAGGTTGAGCAGAGTATTGGATATATAACGAGCCCAAAACGAGCCGTTTTTAAGAAAAGCAAATTTATAGTAGTGCTTGTTAATTTGATTATGCAGATTTTTTTCATTTTTTCATTCAATATGCCTTTCTAATAATCTAATTTTAGAAAAGTATATTTTATAATGGGAAGAGCCATGTAAACAATTCTGACAGCCCAATATTTTTAAAAAAATATCGAGCTGAAACGAGCCTCATTGAAAGATTTTATTGGCGAGCTGAGCTCAGAAATTTCGGATCGTTGACATGTCTGACTTAAGACTGATGCTTACATTGAAATACATTGTAAAAATATAATTCGAGAAGAGGAAAATATTGCCATTATAGAATACCCCTTTTTATGGATATTAGAATTAAACAGGTTTAAATCAGGTCAGGTTTAAAACTGAAACAGGTAATCTCAAGAAATTTGAATCATTTTAATTGCACACCACTAAGCGGAGGAAAACTAAATTGATTTGTTTCAAAATAAGTGTTGTGCGATAATTCCATTTGCAAGTTCATTACATGCATTACAACAAAATGAAATAGCGCGATTTAAACAAGAAGGCTTAGTCAGCAATAAATCAGCATAGATGGTTTTATAGATTAATAGGTTTTGGTGTAAAACGTGTTTGAAATAGACATTTTCTATTTTTTAAATAGAAAATTGACGTCGGGAATAAAATTTTTACAAATCCTTGCATGTTCTTTAAGAGATCAACAACATAATATGCAATAGTGAAATGTCGGACAAAACCTTCCTGACAGGGATTGATCATAGAGGCTTTTCTAGATGATAAAGAAACGTCAGAATTTTTTATTTCATTTTCTCACTAATTTATTGACATAGCAAATTTCATACGCGGGAAATTGAAGATAATATTTCTCAGATTATTAAATGAACCTAATTTCTTCCTATGAGAGACTATCCCTACTCTTTCATAAATAACTCAAACTGTACTTAATATTAAAATTATAATTAGAAGTTAAGCAGAATCGTTTCCTAATGTAGGTTTACATTTAAAAACTTAGAAAATATATAAATTCTGTATTTGCCTTAGTGTTTGGGGTGGTCCCGGGATAACAGGATATCATAGAATGTAGCTAGGAAATGCTAAAAGAAAACCGTCATTCATTCAAAAAAATCGTTGATCGCATAGATTTAAAACTAGGTGGAATCGTATTCTAATATAGCTGTACATCTAAAAAGTTTTAGAAAATATATAATTTTGTATATGGCTTATTATTTGAGTTGGTGCCAGGATGGCAGGATATCCTAGAATGTATGAGGAAATAATATGAAATCTCAAATTAATAAATAAATCATGATACAATTATGAGATTTTCTATAAAATCAATCTAGGAAGCCGGTTCAGGCTAAATATGTTAATTAGATGCTTCATTGCTTGAATATGGGTAGAGAGAGCTAAGAAATCGTTAATTATTCAACAAATACTGATTAAATTGATCTTAAACTAGGTGAAATCGCATTCTAATACGATTTTACATCTAAAAAAATTAGAAAATATAAAAATTTTGGATTTTTCTTAGTTTTTGTGTTGGTCCCGAGATGCCAGGATATCATAAAATGAATTTAGGCAATTCTGAAAAATATAAATTTTTCAAAAACTAGTGACTGGATTGACCTTAAAACTAGGTGCTATCACTGTCTAATATAATTTTAAATCTAAAAACGTTTCAGAAAATATAGAAATTTTGTATTTGCCTTAGTATTTGAGTTGACAGGATATCATACAAAGTTGATAGAAAATTCTAAGAAATAATTATTTAACAACTAGTGATCAAATTGTAGGATCCGGGTATTATATTATTATGTTAATGCCGCGTTCAGGCTGAATATGATAATGAGATACATCATTGCTTCAATGTGGATAGAAAAAGCTAAGAAGTAGTGAATTATTCAAAAACTACTTATTAAATTGGTTTTAAACTATGCTGAATCGCTTTCTAATATAGTTTTACCTCTAAAAACTTTTAGAATCATATAATTTTGTATTTGCCAAAAATTTGAGTTGGGACTGGGATGCCAGAATATCGTAGAATGTAGTTAGTAAATGCTAAAAACCATTAAAAATATATAAATCATTCTTTTCGTTTTTGTTTAAGTTGGTCTCTGGAAGGCAGGATATCATGGAATGTTGATGGAAAGTTCTAAGAAATCATGAATTATGCAACAACTAGAGATCCTAATGAAGGACCCGTCTATTATTTCAGCATCATTTTGAAGGGTTCAGGCTGAATATGGTAATTAGATACAATATTGTTTGAATGTCGGTAGGAAAAAGGTAAAACTTCATGAATTATTCACTAACTAGTGATCCAAATATAGGATCTGGCTCTTATTTCAATATTGCATTGACGGGTTAAGGCTGAACATGTTAAACAGATAATCATAAAACGAAAAATCTATTAAAAAATACAAATTTTGCATTTTCTCAGTGTGTGAGTTAGAAAATGCTGAAAATCGTTAATTATTAAAAAATACTGATTAAATTGGCTTTACACTAAGAGAAATTATATAAATTTTGTTTTGCCTTAGTGTTTGGGTTGGTCCCAGGATGTCAGAATAACATAGAATGTATGTAGAAATAATGTGAAATCACGAATTATTCAATATATTATTATACAATTATCATATTTTTCTTTCAAATCAAAATAGGAAAGCCGAGTTCAGGCTGAATATTTTAAACAGATACATATGATATATGTGGTACATGCACAAGGCACATTGGCGCTGAGAAGTTTCATTATTAGATAATGAATTTAATCTACTAGGCGCCTTGGCGCTGAGAAATTCCTTGTTCTTAATATTTTCCTAATGCAGTATGATCTATACCTTGGTTCAAAAAAAGTGGCCACTGAAATAATAGATTTTTCTAAGCATTGAGCAAACAAAATAATATAAGAAAATATGAGTCTGTTGCGTCTTTGTCTTGCCTATTTAGTCCCAGTCCATTTCTCCAAAAATTTTCCTTCGTTTTCAAGACACTGGCCCAAACGTGTCAGGATAGAACTCATCAAATTTTTTCTTACCGCTGGCAAAATTACATGTTGAGATTTCAGAGCTCGGAAAACTGTGGATTTACTGACGGATGTCCCAGCTAACTCGTTATAACGATCACAGACATTTTGAGTTGATGCCGACAAACATTTAAGCGCAATTTGACATAAGCGTTTTTTCTTATTGCCAGAATTTGGAGAGGTCGGCCGCTTCCTTTCTTTCTTTCCAAGGTTCCCCTTTCTTCCAAGATTTTCATGTTACGTCGGAAACTACGAGGTGGCATTTTCACCCGTTTCAACAGATATTCATGGTTGGTGGAGTCATTGACATAGAGAAATTCAAGTAAATCGCGTTTNATATATATATATATATATATATATATATATACATGTATATATATATATGAAAACAAATTGCCCATATTGCTGTAGTTATATGAAAACAAATTGTTTACATTGCAAACTATGTTTCATCCATAGTTGCGCATTTAATTATGTTCATTTCACTGCTTAAACTGCGCACATAGATTCATTAAAACAAAAAAATTTAAATTTTCCGTAGGTGTCTCATCAGGAGATTAAACAATGGAAATTGTGTGTAAATTTGAATTTTTATTTTTAGCAAAACGATATTTACAATATTGCGCACATATATTTCAAAGAAACAATCAAGAAAAAAGTCTGTGTATATTTTTGTTCAATCGATTAAACTACAGTAAATATCTGTAATTTGAATTTTGATTGTTGAAAGTCCTCTTTAAAACGTGTGTTTTAACCAATATTAATTGAGAAATGCTTGTACAAATTCGCAAATCTAATAATTCGACTTTGCAAAAAAGATATGAGTTCTTTATAAAACAAATATCTCTATTTTCAATTTTTATGTCAATTTCCGATTGACATGGGGCAGAGACCCACCCACGACCCCGGTCATTCTATATTCACTTTTATATAAATATTAATCCTTCTTACAATCATCTCTAGTTCTACAATAAAAATTCATTAATTAGATGAAATTTATATTCTTGCATATACTACTTTCAATTGAAAATATTTTATATTCTTTTACAAAAAATCTAGCCTGAATACAAGCATTGTTTAAATAGTAATAAATATATTATTATATTAAATCAATCGTGTTGTATATGCTGCATTTTTGAGCATTAGTTACTATATAAAAAAGTGCTTTGTAATTTATAAATACTGGTATATTATTCAATAGTTATTTTTAATATTAAAACTTGTGAAATAGCTATTGAACTTCTCCAGGATGCTGTAAAGAGCTTGAAAATCAGAAAAAATACATGAACTAATTGCTCTCTAATTTAATACTGCCTGCTTATTGTTTCTAGATAGACGTAAACAAGTCGACAGTAGAGCGCGAAGCGATGGCAATTATTGAATCTTTTAGAAAATGGTCATATTTCTTGTTTACTTTTCCAACTGTAGTGAAAACTGATCAGCTCGCATTATCATTTTTTATTTAGCAAACACAAATTGCGCATTAACGATAAATTGTTACACTATCTGAATAAAACTATGAAATACTTTATTTAACAGGGAATTTCAATGCATTAGCTGATGCATTTTCTAGAATTGCTACATTTGTGTTTTCAAAGATTATGAATTACATACACTTCATGCTGATCTTTGTCATACTGGTGTGACATGTTTTTAGGAATATGTGAAGCGCAATAAAATCCCTGCAAGTATTTCTGAAGCTCGGTCAATTGTTAGTCATTGCCACACTTGTCGCGAGTTAAAATCAAAATTTTTCAAACCTCCAGAATCCACACACATTATAAAAGCCATGAACCATTTGAACGCCTTGGTATTGACATCATTGGTCCAAAAACACTATCATTTCCAGGAGGTAGTCGATATCTTTTAACAGTAATGGATGAATACAGTCGCTATCCAATGGCGTTCGCAATAAAAGATATTTCTACGGCCACTGTGATAAAATGTTTGAAACAATTGCTTTGTATGTTTGGAACACTCTGATCGTGGAACACAGGTTATGTCTCATGAACTTGATGATTTTTGATTTAGCATGGAATTTCTCATTCCCGAACAACGCCTTGCAATCCAAAAGCAAATAGACAAACAGAACAATAGAAGGGCACTAGATTGCTAACAAATTTCTTATTGATTTGAATTTTTTTCCGGAGGGGAATGTTGTGTATGTTTCGCAATTTTGATTAACATTTGTATGTATTGATGCTAGTCTTAATCATTAGTTTTTGATGGTTTCCCAAACTTTTGCATTAGCTATTGATTCTAAACCAGAATTTATAGTGGTACTTTTGTTAAATAAAAGCTTATTATAGTAAGCCTATATCTTTACAATAAATATAGCAAAAAACTAGAGCCCAAAATTATAAAAAATCATTCATCAACAATTTTAGACCATTTGGAGATCTAATAGTTATCTAGGTACAAAATATATGTAGTAAAAGGTATCTGGGATATACCAGAACAGTATTAACATCGCACATCTACCCACCAAATTTGCAGTGATGCCTGAAAACAGTATTTAATAATGTGAGAGTTATTCCAGTACGAAGGAATTATTTGCTTGTAGTATTCAAAATTAAAATATAAAATTACAAATAATCCTGTGATTGAGCTTATATATTATATTTGAATAATGTAGAATGTTTTTATATAAATTTCCGCGTTTTCATCCCACCATCTTTAAAATACAGGGCAAAAATGTGCCCAAAATTATTAGGCAACAATGGTAAAATTCAAGGATTTCGACGAAGATTTTTAGGTCAGCATTTTATGTATTAAGTGACATGTATATAAAGCAAAGATGCCGATTACGGTATGGTGTCATACCATTATGGCTGCCATAATTGTATATTAGAAAAAAATTAGATCCATACTAATGTCACATTTAAAAATATGGTCATAATGATAATCAAAAAATTTTTTGTTATATGTAAAATATGTTATATATTGCGTTATATATCTATAATAATTGAATGGGTAAATATTTATTTTTTAAAATGAGTTGAGCTAAAAAAAACAAGATATAACGCGTAAAGGTCATGCAAAACTTTATTGAGCATGGGTACAGTAGACTACAAACAAAACTAAAATGATTTTGTTTTACATTTGTAAGAGTAAATTAAAAAATATTAAGGTTGCATTGCACCCAACAAATAAAATTTTAAAATTTGTTTCCTGAATGTTTCAAAGTGATTCTGTAGACTTAAACATCGTTTATGATATCATTACAAATTTAACAAAATTGTTGTCTTTAGCCTGATTAACTATATAATTACAACTGCCAATTTGGCATCTATTTAGCTAAATATTGTTAATAAATTCATTAAGTTTCCTTTGCCACGTGTATCCTACATAGATTTCCTCATCATGCACCATACTGACATAATAACCACTATGGACAAAATATAATATCAATTATGTTAGGCTAATCATAATCAATTTTGCATTATCTTTTATGGCAATGCAATAGACGGCACCTTGTCTTAAAGTTGATAATATTGTTAAAATACATATTTTGCATTGGAAAATACAATTTTCTACCTGGTTATCCAAAAATGTGTTTTTTTCTAAATCTCATAGTGAAAGACAAAGTGATTATAAAACCACCAGTATTTACTGTTGGGATTAATATCCAAATATGCATTTCTGCAATAATTTGCAAAACAAGTGAAAAACATCAAGTGTGATTCAACAATAATAAAGAATGTCATTGAAAAATTAACTGTATTTAATAACAATTCAACACTTCGATAATCAAATTTTGGAGCTAAATTTTGACAATAATAAATTAGTATAACTTATGTTGATTGAATCCAAAAATATGTATAATAATTGAATTGAAATATTTGTATTGCATGCAAGAGTGGCCATTGCTTGCGAAATCATGAAAGCTTTCTTCATTAAAAGTTAATTCTGTGTTTGTAGGGATGCATAGGATGGGGCCCATGTGGTCTCCACCCCTTTATTAAATTTATATTACATCTCGGTCGTACAAAGTACACCTCTGTTTGCTGCTTTGGTAGTAATATTAACATTTTTAAACTTCTGTTAAAAAGTAGGTATATTTTTCTACTTAAATAATTTAGTATAAGAAAGAATGGCATAGCATTTGATGCTTCTCAATTAAATCTTTTTTTAATTGCTATTGCATGAATACAAATCATGTGCATTCCCATATATATAAAGTTCCGTTATACACACATACATTTTTAATATTATTAATTGTAGCTATTGTAAAATTTAGTACTCTTTCTTGAATGCAGTGTGCCTTTTTCAATTGTGTTGTTGATGGTTGTGTCAAAAAACTCACTCAACGTCAAGTCTGGAGCTGTTCATTTAGAATGAGCGACGTCATAACCACTTCAACATCGTCAGTAATGTAATCTAATTACGTTTTACAGGGTATAAGCTGGGGCAACTATAATATTGCAATGCTCCACCAGTCCCACCCCCACGCCCGTCCAACCCTTTGGGCATTGTCGTGACTGCAAAACCTAACAAATGCTCTGCGAGCCTTTTTCTTTTTGACGCCCTTATTTAAATTTTAATTGTTATAACTATAGAGCTTTACTTTAATTTTTAAATTGTCAAACTCAAAATCATTTAAAGAACAGAAACGCAAGAAATAAAAAACGTCAAAGAGAAACTAATTTGTATAATACGTTGTCAAATGAACAGATGTGAAATCATTATCACCTAAAATCACATCTATTTAAAATCAGCAAGTGCAAAGGCATAAAATAAATGGTCAATTGAATGTTTGAAAAGTTGTTAGGTGCTTTATAGTAAAATTAATGATAATCAATATTTGAAAGGTTACGTAACCAAAGGAAAGTCATGAATATTGTTGGAAGAACTTCCATGTTGCGCAATGAGTTGAAAAATTACCGTTACTAATATAGTCTATTAAAAGTATAAAAGCAATGTTAGCTTATGATTGCTTCACATATATTTCTTTCAAATTACCCCACATAATCCAATTCTATCCCATTTTGAAGAACATGGGAGCTACAAAATCAGAAAATTACGTTCATCTGAGTCAAATGATTTAATCGATATTTTGTGTAACATCATTGTAAAGCAATATTTTGAATCAAAATTTAAATGTTCTAGAATAAATATACTGTATGAAAGAGCAGCGATTTCTTAATTCATGAGTTTTATATGCAACGATGCCTTCGTTGCAACATCTTGAAATATCTCTCGTACTACAGGAAATTTAACAGTTTTTATCCGAGATTATCTAAGTAAAGTACAATCACATCGAGGGAATTTTCGAATGCCAAAATTCTTTCCTCGGCACAGTATATTTTATAAGGGCAATGCCAAATTCTTTTTATCAAAGGGTGTGAACTGGTGCACGCCTCAGTGCAAGAATACCTTTAAGATAAGAAAGGTCAAAAAATTATTCAATTTCACATATTGATAAGCTTGACTTGGTTTTAAAAGCTTGGATTTTAATATGGTTTTATTGTGATTTTTTTAGCATAAAATCAGTAAAAATGATTTTCAATGAAATAATCACATTTGACAATTTTCGTTTTGTTGATATTGTTGATTCTTTAATTTTTGGTGAGAACATAATGATATCATGTTGAGCAGATTTTCCAATATTCCATACTGTATTTCCATGTTTTTATCCCACAATAGCGTCATTTTTAGCAATGAGATTTTCCGGTGGGTTTAACATGGGTTCATATATTGAATTTTAAGATTACTAAATCATAGTTTTCAATATAATTTTCAAACATAATGCCACGAGAATACATGGAATCATCACCATCTGATGATTCTCTGGATCAAGATTGGCAAAACGCTGAAGAACATTCAATGCAGAGAATCGTTGTACATTACCAAGAATATGTCATAGAGTTAGCTACATTGTCATTGCTACAATAAATTTGGTCTGTTAAGTGTTTTGAATACTCACAAAACTTACCGGTCAATTGACCGGAATGGGTATTGTAGGTATTCAAAAACAGTTAAAATTCAGTGAAAACATTTAATGATTACTAAAAACAATTTTGGATCATAACATAATAATTGTATGAAAATACCAAGTCAAAAAGTTCAACTGAAAATTTTTCCAAAACAAAAATATTTTGTTTCCGGTCAAAAAGACCGGTTAGTGGATTCAAGCCGGTGTTAATGTTTATTGGGTAGTTCCTTCCCTTCTCTACTTATGCAATGAGTTCTTTCAATTTGTTTCCTGTTATCAAGTTATTTCATTGCCTTGTTTTTTTTTCAAGTGTTGTTAACCGAATAGGCCGTAATTATAATGACCGTTAATAAATTCAGTGAAATAGAACTTAAGGCATAAAAATGTCTTTGATATATCAATGCACAAATGCTTAATGAGAAAACATTAGCTGGGAAAGGAAAGGCATATTCTAATCAAATAATTATAAATGAATTTAAACTTCCTAAAATTTATAATTTCTATGATTTTGTTGAGTTTACCTGTATAAATGGGATCTACAGTCGCTTCTTTAGCAGCTCCATCATCGTATGTAAATTTTGCATTATATTGTGTGCTTGCAGTTAATCCTGTGAAGGTGTGAGTATACACTTCATTTGCAGTGACTGTGTTTCCAGCATCAGTGTTTAATTGCGTATTGCTAGAATCGTAGATGATAAAGCTTACAGAAGTAATAGTTGAGCCGGCTGGTATCTCCATTCGTAAATCAATTGACGTTGCAGTTTGGCCTGTACTTGTAAGCGTTTGACAATTTCCTAAAGAAAAAAACATTCTCTCAAAAATATTTTAATACTAAAAGAGCCCAAAGTTATGAATTTCTTGTAAAATTAAAATTTGTCTTAGGCAGATTGCATGTTGCAAACAGTATTTACATTTAGAGAAGCTATGTCGATTTCAACTTAATCTAACCATGAAAATATATTTGCCAAATGTGAAAGCATGTTCTGGAGAGTTGATATTTAATTTTTCAATTTTTAGGAAATGACACGCACACACAATATATCAAAGTATTCACGCAAAAAGTACTGATGAAACTAAAGTATACTTAAAGGATATTTCAAAAGCGAATTCGTTTCATTGGCTGGTTTGTAAGATCTGTATGCATATCCTGTAATTTGAATTCGGTCACGATTAAAAATTGCAAATATTTTTTCATATATTCGTTCTAAAATTGATTTTATTGAAAAATCAACAATAGTTTAAGACGTTTCAACATGAATTGAAAATGCAATTTGTCAGTATACTTGAAAAAGCAAATTCTAAATTTAGATAAAGGAAGCAAAATCTGGCAGCAATCATATTGTTAGTTTATTTTTAACACAGCAGCAATTTTACGTTGAAAAAACATCTAAAAAGTACATTTCCCAATTGGTTTCATCGAAACAACCTATTGAAAAATTTGTAAAAATATTCAATAATTTCAAAATAGTTTTTTGTTTTTTCGATTTTCTCTGCTTCTTTTTTTGATTCATCTTTGCTAGGAAGATAATTGCTGAAGAATCAAATTGACAATATTTACGAAGTTATATTTTTTTAAGATGATACGTATGTCAACTTGGTCAATCCCTAAAACAGAACATGGATTTATAACATTAAAATTAACTGCAATACTGCAATATTATTATTAACATATTTAATATTTTGATAAAAATGTCATGAATTTCATTGTGCTATATAATTTCAATTAGTACAATTATCAAACTCTATTCCATTTAGGATAAGCACATAAAATATTCCTTAATGTTTTGAAGATTTTGTTAACTGATATCTTGAAAACTTTGCAGGACCTTATGAAATATTTTCTACATATCTTATAATATCTTTCAAATGAGGCCATTTGGTATTGTCTTGTCAAAAATTAGAGCTTGACCTAAATCTTTTTAAAATAGAGTTACTCTTCCCCAACGCCTTTCATTGATATCACCAAATGTTACCTTTGATTCAAACATGAATTTTGTATATAAATACCTAATTTATTTTGTAGGTATCCAAAAGGCTTTTTTGTATGTTAGGAGCAAATTATGAAATTTGATATTGGTTTAATCATTTATACTTAGTAAGATAAAAACTGGTTTTACTATAATTCTAAACATTGAAACAAGATTACTAAACATGGAATAAAAGATTACTTCTTTCTAATGCTTGTAAATTAAAAGACTTGCTTTTAAATATCTTTATTAAACCTTGTTTAAGTAAAAATGATCATGAAAAAGAAAAATTATGTTTAAAGAAAAAAAATTTTTTAATAAATAAAGGAGTGGACAAAAGTAGACTTAAGATTAGAAATCTTTTGCTTTTTATGGATAACACTATAGTTCAATTTGATTGACTATATATGAAACACCATTTTAAATTTATGTATACGAACTGCCTCAGCATTCTTAAAATTGAAAAGCAAGTTTCGCTAATGAATTATATAATATNGCTTTTTATGGATAACACTATAGTTCAAGTGGATTGACTATATACGACACAACATTTTAAATTTATGTATACCAACTGCTGCAGCATTCTAAAAATTGAGAAGCAAGTTTCACTAATGAATTATATAATAGCATATGATATTTCATTTGTTTGTTTGACCGAAACATGGTGGGATGAATTTACATTTTATGATTCATTAGTTTCAGGAACAAATTATATGATTGCAAGTTTATGTATAAGAAGAGGAGAAAATCTTTCTAAACATGAAGGATGTGCAACTCTGTGTAAAAAGTCATTTAAGATTGTTAATTTACAGGATTCAGTTGATTCCGAATTTGCATGCTCTACAGTTTTTCAGTTGGACAACAGTTTATTGCTATTTATTTGCTTATGCATTCCCCCAAGCACTAGTAAATATCGGGTTTCTTCTACAACGATAATTGATTATATACTAAAAATGAAAACTTCATTTGATCTTTACCAGCTAAGTATTTCACATTTAATTTACATAATGGGTGATTTCAACTTTTCATTACTTGATATTTCCTGTGATATTTCCCCTATGAATATGATCAAATAATTTTTTTACTTTTAATATAACTACATTTAAATCAAATTGTTTACTTTTCAACACATATCAATGGAAATACTCTTGATTTAATATTTATAAATGATAATAACTTGGAAAATGATGAAAACTGTTTCATATCCTATGCTGAACCTTTATGATCATTGTATTATTTTCATGAATACTAATATTTCATTTCCTAATATAAATGATCTGAAGTTCAACGATGTTGATAAATCAATTAATAAATCAAAATTTTCGTTTAATTTGATGGATCATAAAAACCTAACAGCATTTTACCAATGATCATTGTTTTCGTTTAATGAGATGTCAAAAGATACAGAATTATACACAAATTTCTGGTACAATGAATTATTTAAAAGTATTCAACTACATATTCCTAAAAAGAGAAATAAACGACATGATTTTCCATCATATTTTACATCTCACACAATTCATTTATTTAATAAATGCAATTCTTTATATAAAAACTACTTAAACCAAATGAAACCTATTATCGATTATGTAACGATGTATTTATATCTGCTGAGTTAGATAAAGTTTTATTCATTGAAAGTCTGTGTTCTACAAAAAATATCAATAACTGTTTTAAATTTTTACAATCTCTGAATCAATCACCCATTCCACTCCCAATATATTTGGAAGAAATTATTGCTGAAGATCCACTACATGCTAGCAATTTATTTAACAACTACTTTTCCTCTGTTTATGAAGAAAACGACGAAATTTTTTCTTCTTTTGAATTACAAACATATAATGAAATTCAAATAAACTTAGATATGGTTTGTAAAGCTTTAGATATGATTACTCCTAGTGGATGTGGTTTAGATGATATACCTGCTAAATTTATATATGAATTTCGAAATGAACTTTCCGTTCATATCTTAAATCTTTTTAAAAATTGCATACGGAATTGCTCAATTCCAAATATATGGAAAAGATCTTATATTACACCAATTTTAAAAAGTGGATGTAAAACAAATGTTAAGAACTATAGACCAATAAGTATTTTGCCTAAGATTGGACTCATATTTGAAAGGATTATATTTTGGAATCTTTATCCCATCATAAGAAATTCTCTATCAAACAATCAATTTGGTTTTACCAATAAAAGATCAACTGTTGCACAATTATTATCATACTTAGATATTGTCTATAAAGAATTTGATGAAAATAAAATTATATCTACATTATATATGGATTTTAGCAAAGCATTTGATAAAGTCCCACATGGAAAATTAATTGAAAAACTCCAATTATTCAAAATTGGTGGAAATTTTTTAAAATTATTAGCATCATACTTGAAAAATCGTCGACAAGTGGTAAAATTTCGTAATACCGTATCAAAGAACTGTATTATTACAAGTGGTGTTCCACAGGGATCAATTTTAGCTCCAATACTATTTTTAGCTTTTATAAATGACTTACCAAATTGTTGTCAATCACTTTGCTACATTTTTACTGATGATGTGAAGATTTCAAACAATAATTTTCAAGAATTAGTAGTTGATACTGAAAGAATTATAAAATGGGCTGCAGCTAATAAAATGAAATTTAAATTCCACAAGTTTCATTTAATGAGTATCAATTCTTCATACATAGCGCATAAGATAGAAACTGAAAATCTTCAGATTGATACTTCAAAACATGTGAATGATTTAGGAGTTAATATATCGTATAATTTATCGTGGTCATATCATATTTTTCAAAGAATTAAAAATCCAATATAACATTGTTACAACTATTTGGTATGCAAACTTGAAAAATTTCAAAAAAAATGTTTAAGATGGATGAGTAATATGGCATACAAAAATGCTTTAATTTACTATAAACTCCTACAGTTTCATTATTTCTTCAATTAAAGGATGTCCATCAATTAATAGATATAATCCATGGAAAATATGATTTAATTAATATTTTAGACTATGTTTCATTCGAATTTAAGAACAATCGAAAAACTAAAAGTCAACTATTTGTTATAAAGAAAACGAAAAAAAATACGAGTGATCATTGGTACTTTAATAGAATTTGCTGCATTGCGAATTATTTAATTCAGAAGTACAATTTTGATTTCTTTGGAAATTCAAAAATTAGCAAAAAGAAAATGTACGATATTCTTTATGAATTTTTAGAAAATTCATATAGAAGTAATGGATGTAAACGAAAATTATTTAATTTTTGTAAATATTAATAATGCTTTTTATATTTATGTTATTCTATATCATTGTATATTTATCTACAGTTTAATAAAGCCTAGTAATAGTAGAGTAGTATATATTGCTTTCATTTTAAGAAGATCGAAAATTTCTGGCATTTACGAAAACAAAGAATCTTATGTGTAAATGAAAACGGCTTTGAGCAAAGCAAGCCACTAATGATCTAATTACTGAATGATCATAGAAATATAAAGTGACTTAACAGGAAACTTACCAAATTGAAGAAACTTGGAAGGAGTGGATAAAAAGAATAGGTATGTACCCAGAGAGTTAGGGATGGAAAAGCAAACGCTTATTAACAGCAAATAATTTTTGAAACAAACTGCGACTGATGAATACGGGATATTCTAGAGATTTTATAAATGAAAGTATTGGAGGTTATAAAGGAAATGATACAATTAAGAACAAAAGACGAAGTAAGAGTATTTTATAATTATAATTATAAGCTATAGACAGAAAAGGAAATCAAAATATGCCAAATAAATATTATTCATACTTCAGATTTTTATCAGTTGCGTTTGGCAAATGCAATTATACTATTTTTCATGTTATGGATATTTTATTTGATTTTTTTGTCAAGACATTGTTAATGTTATCGATTTTCTGACGGATGACAAACAACTTGAGATTGATTTACAATCTCGCAATATTCTTTCGATTGATAACAGCAGAGAAAGTTTTCCGTAACAACAAATCGTNCCCTGCCGTGCTTTTGTCCGTGCCGTGACCCAAATCTATGGAATATGCAAGCTTCTGAAACTCACAGTTAGTCTTTGTACAATTTTCTCTTCGTAATATATTAAATGCTAGTTCATGTTTAATAATACAAATGATTCTTAGAAATAGATTTGCTTAGAAATTACATTGCGGCAATTCTTAAAGTGCAACAACAATATTCGTATTTTCGTTTCCGCCGTTATGTCATATAATTCGTGTTTGAATTTTTGCAGAATTTCAAATCATTGCTTACAGATGTATTATTAGATATTATGCTTATATCGTGAGGCATATAGTATATAACAAATAATTTACTACATGAAAATTTAATGTTTATAGTTTTTGTTTCTAAGTTGATAGTTTATGTTCTAATTATTTCATTATTTTTCTATGCAGTAAGCGTTTCCAAATATATTAGTTACCTGTATTTAAATGTCCATGATATTAGATAGCATACCATTAATAAGAATAATTAAACTTTACAAAACTTTTTCGAAAATATATTTTTTTCACGTAGATAACAGAAATGTTTCGATCTGCAATTCTCGGTAGTATGTTTTCTATATGATTTTTTTGTTGATTTATAAGACATAATACTGGCTTTAATCATTTTATATACTTGAGAAACGCATAAATTTTTTTTGTTATTAAATAGCTTAATTAACATTTCCTACATTTTCGTTCTACATTGCACATGTTTCCGTATTTAATGTTTATACATATTTACAAATTTTAACAAACATATACAATAAGACAAATAGAAAACAAAGCTACGGCACTAATCATAAAAATTAAACAAAAAAGTGTTAAAATAAATAATAAACAAAAAAGTGTTAAAATAAACACGTCTCAAACATAGTAGTTTCACCACACGTTTTGTTTCTTATTATAACCAAAGATGTATCGATCAGCTAGTAAATTTTCCCATAGTAATTTTTTAAATTTCTTTATAGTTGGTGCCTTCCGTGTTTCTAGTTTCAATTTGTTGCACATCCGACAGACGTTTGTAATATATGATGAATCCCAGGATTTGCATTTTATTAATGTTTTATTTATTAAGCTAAGTGACCTTTTATTTACATTTATGTATTTCTTTAGAAAACTATTTCCATGGTTTAAGTCATGTATGCATTTGTAGATATACATTAAACAGTCGTATTTAGTTATAAATATAGGTGACAATGTGGACGAGTTACATAGAAATTTACTAGTTTCTAGTAAATTTATGTTAAACATTGTAATTATCGACCTGGTAAAAATTCTATTTAACCTTGCTTTCTGTTCTAAATTTATGTTACTTAGCAAAATGCATAGATATCTGTAATGACTTATTACCAGCGCATCCATTAATAATTTACTCTGTGTTAAACTTTTAATTTGTTATAGGTATTGAATTCCAGCAGGCATTTTTGTTATTTTTGATTGTCAGCTGATTATCAATTTCAACACCCAAATACTCACTGTTTCAGAAGATGCAATCGATTCATTTTCATTAACTCTTAATTTTAGATTTCTTTGAAGATTGTTTAGCTTCTTATTTGGTACAAAATTTATGAATTGTGTTTTACTTTTATTCATTTTCATTTTAATTTTTTTTAAAAATTTACTTATACTATGGGTAGTTGTTTCTAGCTTTTTTATTGCTTTTACAGGATTTTTGTCTCTACTTATAATACAAACATCATCTGCAAATTATATCATTTCACAGCCTTTGGAGTATTTATCTATGTCATTGACGTACAAATTGAAGAGTATCGGGCCTAACACTGTTCCTTGGACGAGAACGTGCTCTCAATTTTTACCCGTTTTCTTTTTGTTAAAAAGCTGTTTAATAAAACCCGCGAATCACTGATAAAACTATATTTTTCTAATTTTTTTCTTGAATTGAAAAGTCTAAGGAATCAAGAAATCAAAGGCTTTACTCAAGTCTAAAAGAGCGACACTACTACTCATGCCTTTGTTTAAATGGAATCGAACATTCTAGGTAAAAAGTAGTAAAGCATCAGTGGTACTAAAGCCTTCTCTATATGCAAATTGTCGTGGTGACAGTATGTTATTTACATTGATATACTTCTTAATCTGGTTGCTTAAAGCTTTTTCAAAAATTTTCGCAAACGGATTAGTGATGGGCTGTATTTTTGCATTCCTTGGGGTCACCTTTTTTATATACAGGTGTTATATCCGCCTGTTTCAAAATTTTCGGAAATACGTTAGTATGAATGGCATAGTTGAAAGCAAAACGAAGAGGTTCACAAAAGATTGAGGCATACTTTTTAATGATGAATATTGGTATCCCAGTGCTTCGACATGATGTGTTAGTATCTAAACTTTGGATTATTTTTATTAAATCATGCTGTTCTATATATTTGAAATCAAATTTTATATTCATTGGGTCAATCTTGTTCTCAATCGGTATTTCTTCACCTTCATAAAGTCCTAGTTTAGTGAAGGCCTTATTCATTTGATTAGCAATGTTCTTTGGATCTTTAAATTTTGTGTTATTAACAGTTATTTCAGATATATTACAACTTAAGTTCCTTTCTCTGTGTAAAAACCTATTTAAAAATTGCCACTTATTTTTCGCACTATTTAACTTGTTATAGAAATGTTTTGCTTGAGTTTTCCTATGATTTGCTTTAAGTTTTGTTAATTTGGTCTTAACATCATTATATAAGTTGGTATTTATAGTGGTATGATTTTTGCAGAGGTCTTCCCAACTTTTCGCTTTTTACTTTCAACTGATACAATTTCCTCATTGTACACTTCCTTATAACTATTTACTTTAATGTACTTATACCTAAAAGGTGCTTCCAAAAACCAGGCACTGTTGCAGCTCTGGTCAGAGTAATTTTTGGAATTGGTAAGTTTCTCAAAATTAGAGTAACGAGAAACTTCAGATTATGAAAATCCTGAAAATAATAATAATAATAATAATAATAATAATAATAATAATAATAATAATAATGGCAGGTAGCCCAGCTGGTAGAGACGCAGATTGGTAAGCTGAGGTTAAGCAACTGTGATCGTGGTTAGCAAACTGGATGACTTAGCTCACAGGGTAGGAAGCACTCTAAAGCCT
>CABFPE010000207.1:971917-988497 GCA_900660155.1 Hofstenia miamia | reverse complement strand
AAAGAGGGGTACAAGTACTTAGGTGTGATAGAGAAAGACAGAACAGATCACGAGGAAATGAAGATGAGGCTAAGGAAAGAATACAAGAGGAGAGTAAGGAAGGTACTACAGAAGTCGGCATTGAATGGGCAGAATAGTATAAAAGCAATTAATACATTGGCAATACCAGTGTTGAGATATTCAGCAGGAATAGTTAGATGGAACAAGAATGAACTGAGGGAATTAGACAGGGAGACAAGGAAGATACTAGCAGCAGAGAGAGCATTCAACCTCAATGGAGATGTAAATAGGCTGTACATGGCAAGGAGGGAAAGGACTGCTAAGTGTGGAGGAAACTAGGCCTAAAGGAGTATGTAGAAGCACAACCTAGAGGGTCAATAATGGAGGTCACTAAGGAGTTAAGGAAGATTAGTGCTGACAGCAAAGGAAAGAAGGTATACCAGAGTAGGATGGAATCAGAGAGACAAACAAGGTATAGGCAGAAGGCAATGCATGGAGAATACTGGAGGAATACAGAAAAGTGTGACAGAGAAGAGAGCAACAAATGGTTAAAGAAGGCAGGACTGAAGAGAGAAACAGAAGCACTGATAATGGCAGCACAGGAGCAAGCAATAAGAACAAACTGGGTGAAGAAGCATATAGACAGAAGAGTAGAAGTAAGTGATAAGTGTAGGCTATGTAAGAAAGAGGCGGAGACAGTAGATCATCTGANGGCTAAAGGAATATGTAGAAGAGCAACCTAGAGGATCCCTACTAGAGGTCACCAAGGTGCTAAGAAAGATAAGAACTGAGAGTGAAGGAAAGACGATATACGAGAGTAGGATGGAATAATAGAGACAAACAAGGTATAGGCAGAAGGCAATGCATGGAGACTACTGGAGGAACACAGAAATGTGTGACAGAGAAGAGAGCAACAAGTGGTTAAAGAAGCCAGGACTAAAACGAGAAACAGAAGCACTGATAATGGCTGCACAGGAGCAAGCAATAAGAACAAACTGGGTGAAGAAGCATATAGACAGAAGAGTAGACGTAAGTGATAAGTGTAGGCTATGTAAGAAAGAGGCGGAGACAGTAGATCATCTGATAGCAGGGTGTGAGAAGTTGGCATTGAATGAGTATAAATTCAGGCATGACAAGTTGGGAAGAATGATTCACAGGGCGTCATAGAAAATGAGAAGGTTAAGATACTGTTGGACTTCAACATACAGACCAGCATGAAGTTGTGAGAAGAAATGAAATAATAGTAATAATTTTTTTCATCATCGTCATCTCATCAACATCATCATCAGCATCACCATAATCACAATTTTTATAATAATAGCTTCATTTTTTATGCATAAGATTATTCAAGAACTGTATGCTAGATAAAAGCTGAATTTCACTACAGGTCGATAGTTTTGTGTTTGTTTTATATAAAATGAAATAGCAGAGACACCTCTTTCCCATTATATTGATTAACTGCCTACATAAAAAGGATTTCTGTTGGAGTGCTCTACTTGAAAGATGTTGTCTGTAAGGTCGATCGCACACTGTCCTTAAAATAACTTTAACTTATAATTTTAAACGGCATTGTGCGACGATCTTTTTCATTAAGATCAAACCGCAATGTCGATTTTTGTTAAGTTAAGGCGAGAGAGTGTTAGAAACTGTCATTAAATTAAGTTTTGTAAACAATTTCATAATTCAAAATTATGAACTCTCTATTTGCTTTTTCATCAGCCTACTTTAATTAAATACGTTGAAAATGAAATTGGGGTCAGTAGGTATGAGTTAAATATTAAACCTGAATTCCCAATTATATCTGAAACTTAAATAAGCATTTTCATTCACCCCTCTACTGCGTATGGAAAGAATTGCCGAAAAACTTTATTCGATTTTTTTCAATTTTCTTCAAACTTCATGTAAATAAATTACATCAAATCTTAGAAAGGAAGTTCGGCGGGCTTATTATTTCATAGATTTGGTATCAGTCATGTCCCATTCCAGATGCATGAAATTTCCTAGTTTGGTTTATATTGACAAAAACTATTAGTAAAATTATGAAATCCTATTTTGTTTTATATTTACGAAAGTTATTAGCAATATTATGAAATTTTTGTTTCAGTTTCTTCATTTTTGCCCCAGTCAAATCGAAATCGTTCTTCTACTGAATTTTTTTTTAATGGGACTAAGCGGTTAAGCAAGATTTTATTTGAAGTAAATAATACAAATATTGAAAGCTGACTTAGGAGACAGGGAATTAGTCAGTTAATTTTGGATAACAGTCAAAAAACAATCTCTGATGTGTCCTCTTTTTCAAAACCAACTAAGCTTATTGAAACAACAAACAGAATTTCAACTATAATTGATAAAGAGAGAATACAAAATTCTAGCAGTAAAGATGAACAGATTTCGAAGATTACACACATAATGATGTTGTTGAATCAGCGTAGGACCGCTGAACATTGAGCTGTAGTGAAAAATGATATTATTTCTGATGATAGTGCCAATAAATGGTATTCTTCGATTCTGAGAATGCGATATGTGGAAAATTCCACAAATGCACTGAAAGAAATCAAGTGCAAAGTAACTACGATTATAAAATTCAATCTAACCTTTGGTCAATACTTGAAGCACAATTTTTTTTCTTAAATTATGTGTGAATTCACTTGTGTATTCCATGTTTTTTCAAATTATTGTCACAATTAGTCCTTCGAATATTTACATATATATATATATACATCTCTGCATTGGATTATATCATAATCCCTTGCCATTACAAGCTTAAATTTAGGTACCTATACTCAGATACATATTTGAAACCTGATTCTTGATTCTCACACACCATTTTTCCCTTTTGCTCAAAATACGCATCACTATTTCAGGATGCAAGTTTCAAGATCATTTTTTGAACATTTCTTCGATTTGATTAAGAATTGCCCTCAAATTTTAATTGTTTAAAAAGTTTGTGCAATTTCGAAAACTATTCAATTTTTAGTATTGAGGAGCTTTCTAAAAGAAACTTTTACGTTTCAAAGCTCATCCAAAATATGCATTTAAGGGATGAGAATTCTATGTGCCTACCAATAATTTTATGTGGCCTTACCAGAATTTAGTTCGTAGCTACGGCATTTGGATGAATGAGTAGGTATTGAAAATATATAGATTGCACTAGGTTTATTTTGAAACTTGATTTTTAAAACTACAGAAAATCAAGCAGAATATTATAATAAGTAATTTTAGATTAACAATGATTCTTTAAGCCGATGTGAGTATGAAAAAATCTTCATAATTTTCTGTAATTGATAATTTTATGAAATAGTAAAATATTGTGTAGATTTAATACTTAAGACTTTTTCTCAAACATCACAATGTAAGCCCAAATTTTACAAAAATGAATAATGATAGAATTTAATGAATTGCACCGAATCGGATTTAGTGTAGTTTAGACGAGATTATTTCAAACCTATTATTAATTTTAGTGCAAGTTATTATGTATACATATATCACACAGCAATAAGAAATCGCTATTTTTCTCAAAGATAATAATATTTATAGCTATATGACTTAATTATGTGCTTATGGACAGTTTCGTGGATTTAGGTAGGCGTAGGTGAATGTTTTGGCATTTTTGGAGTAAAGGTAATAGTTCGCAAGCTACTTAAGTAGCTAGGGACACTTAACCACCAACAATAAACTTACGTCAATGCATGACTAAGCATCACACTCACGCATAGCTAAGTACCAAGGTTAATTAAAGTCGAGTAACACCAAAGTTTTCTAGAGTGACATAACGCTTCTAAAATTTCATATGCAATAGTCAGATTTTTGAAAAATTAACACAAATTAAGCTTACCATTTCAAATAGCGACAAATGCCTTTCCAGCGTGCACTTTTCTACAAAAGTTTCTCTTTTAAAATAGAATCAAAGCGGAATTTTAAGACTTTTTAATTTTAGGAAGGAAAAACATCATTTTTAAATAATTATATTCTTTGGTAAAGGAAAATAAGAAGCTTTTTAAAAAAATTACTAATAATTCCTTTTATTAAGGGCAATGCAAAATTTGATATTTAGGTTGAATTCAAAATGCAGTTTAAGGCAACTGGTTGAAAAGTATAACAAGTTATTGAAATAAGATTCCACGTTTTATTAAAGCACCACAAGTATTGGTCGTCTTTTGTTTTGTTCAAGATTGTTTGGACTGAGATCCGTTTTTCAATAGTTTCTAGATTTAATGTCTTAGTAATCTACAATATTTATTAAAACAATTAGTAGTTAAGATATCTAAAAAGAATTTTTCAAATTATTAAGTTATTTTCACAAAGTTGATTCAATATACTATTGCAATCATCAGTAAAATATAATTCAATGAAATTACTTGTTACATTTTACCACATTTTAAGATGAAAAATTAGAAGCATTCAACTATGAATTTAAAAAATATATATGGAAAATCTGAGAAATCTTTCGAGTATTAACAGTTGTTCAAAGAAAAATATGTACATTTTATACATTTTATTGTTATTTAACATAAGTATTCCAACTAATAATGTTGTAGTTCCCCACGTAGCCACCACCAGTTGTATATTTTTTAACAATAAGTAAAAATTTTTCTAATTATATCTTTCTTAGTGATTCCCAAATATAATATAATTGACTATTGGACTTCTAGTTTAAATTAATATTCTATAAAATTTATGAAGGAACATTTATTAAATGAATACTTTCTCGTCCGTTTCATTATTTTTATTCCAATTTTAAATGCAATACTTATTTCGTATAATGTATTAAAAGAATGAAATTGTCACATTATGAAAATCAGTTGTACGAAATGAATGGTGGTACTGGCGAACCAGTGGACCACTAGTGGAATCTGTGGCCCTTTTTTTCATCAATAATCTATTAGCTAATGCTTGCAATAGAAACTTTGTTCACTATTTTACAGCGATATCCCTATATATTAAATATGTATGTGTATTAATATGAAGAATATTTTAATAAGTTTTATTTATATTTAAAGGAGTCGCATGTATGATGTTTGATGCAATTCTTTCATAAATGTGAAATTCTTGATTATTTATCAATTGTTGGTTGAAATTATTTTTGAAAAAATTGGTTTGTAATCGCCGTTTATTTCAAAAACTATTATGATACAAAAAAATAAAATTCAATTGATTATGAGTCGAGTTTTCATGCTTTTCATTGATAAACGACTTTTTCTATTTTCAAACATATATCCAGCACTCGAAAAAGCCCATTCTGCATTTGCTGGAGACATCAAATACATAAGTATATGCAGCGAATTATGGATAAAATAATTACAAAGTAGAACATTATATCCGATGAAGTTGAAATGTCCATATTTATTTTATTTATATTTTTATCTATATATATATATATATATATATATATATATATATATGAAAATTTTGTCCAAAATTTATATATATATATATACATGATTCATATACATGAACATATATATGATTTATTTATTTGGACATCTCCTATTATTATGCTGCTTAGATCTCTTAAATATCATTGTTGTTGGTAATTTTCAAATCAGCATTTTTCAATATATTTATAAAAATGAGATAATGGTAGACTTTTGATTGATAATTTTACACTCTACATATCTCATTATTTGAGCGGTTGCCAGAGGGGGCTCGAGTCCCTTTATGATATAGGTGTAGGCAACATAAGAAAATTATGATTTTTCCTTAATAAATGTTTGCAGATGGTAAATATACTTTCCCTATACAAATTCGTAGCTACGACACTGCTCATGATCGTATGTTTCTTCATAGTTCAAAACAACTATTAAAAGTAGGAGCTTAATACTTTTAAGCTTATTCTAATCTTTTGTGATAAATGTTAAAATTTAAAATTGCAATTTAAAAGTTTTTGTTCTTTAATCGTGACAATGGCTTTTTTAATAAAGAAAAAAGTTTAAAAAAAGAGTTAAATTTGTTTTACTTGCAAAAATTATCGAAAATCGTGATCGAACCAGGGAATAATTTTAGTAAATTTTAAAAGAAATTTTAGAATTAGAAACTTGATGTATACATAATTTTCACTCTGCATTGCAAGTAGTAATTCTTTATAATTGTGGTACCTATAATGATCACTTACTTTCTTGGATCATCATAAACAGAATGGTAAAAATCCACATCGAGCTTGACATTGTTAGTGTAGCCATCTACGAGTGAATTATTGACCAGTTGAGAGCAAATATATTTTAATAAAATGTTGGCAGCGACTACAGTATCGCATTTGTTGAGCGAAACAGATGCGGAACATTTTGAAATAATCTGGCATTTAATTGAATTACTGTACAGCCATTTTAGAACTGCAGCAATGAATTTATTCATTTTAAACATGCTTTCCCAGTGACTAATTTAAATATATAAATAGAAATATATTTAATTAATCCAAGCTCGTGATTTGAGTTTGGAGAAATCTGTTTCGTCATTTAAATTAATCTTGAATTGTGCTGTTGTTTTCAATAACTGTTAAGCATTTAATCGTTGAGAAAGAAATTGAAAGACTATACATTTTTTCCATGATGAATGGTTATTGAGTGCTGCATTTGTGACTAAATTAGTAGTAACATTTAAAACAATTGAGAGCATGTATTATATCACTGATGCTGCTCGAGTTATTTGTATGGTACTGAAAGCCTTGTGAGGAGGCTCATAATGTCAAATATTAAGGTGGTAGTTGTAGTAATTAAATTGGGTATTCATTTTTTACATAGAAATAAAATAATATTAAACAATTATAAAGGTACCAAATGATAGTCTATGTTTTTTATTTATCTCCTCAAATTTTATATTTCTATTTCCATTTTCGCCAGAATCTTCGAATCTGTGTTACTTATTTTGAGGTTTACGTCATGTATGAAAGACAATATATGTATAACATGGGTAGATACAATTAAATTTCCCAATAGCCAATAATAAGCAGATGAGAAATCGTGTGAGTGGGGGGAGCAAGTGTTAAAAAATCCTATAAAGCCTGATATATATGCAGTTAAGTTATTACCAATTCGAATTATTTTTCTACAGCACATTTCAAAGAAGAATGTGGCAATTTGTTGTTGAATTAAGCCTAACCTAAAAATTAGTCATTTTTTGGGGCAATCTGGGTAGTACATTGGCTGAAATAGAGTCAGAGCAAATTTATATGTATACAAAAATCTACAAACTGACACATGACAAAAAAAGAGCATAAACAAATAATTAACTAAAAATTAATATGTACAATATATAACAATATAATCAATGTTTGAGTGAATGTTTATGTAGGTGCTCAATGTTGGATGTATGTTTCGAATGCATGAAGTGTTTTACCGTCCCCTAATGTATACTGTTTTATTAGAATATAATAATAAAAATAATTGCGTTTACTAACATTATAAAATTAAAATCAAATAAACAAAAATAAAAATGAATTATACAGCACAATATGAAAAAGTAGAATCTCAAGCTTTATCTGATATTGATTGATTATAAAGTGAAGTACAAAAAGACTAAATTGATTAATGCGACGAGTGGTCTTACATGTTGGCTTTATTAGTCGACCATGAGATGTTCTATTAGGCATAATTGAGTGAAGAGGATGGCATGTATTTTGTAGAGCCTTTTTAAAATGCTTTAATGCAATGTTTTCACGACAAGATTTAATTAATGTTAATGATTTTGAATTTGGAAAATTAATTTTTTTTCAGCACGTCTACAAACTGTTTCAATTTTTTTGTTTAGATGGATTGGTAATGACACATACTTCGCAAGCGAAATCAAATAAACTTAGAATAAGGCTTTGATAAATTTGCCATAACTCTCTTGGAGATTGAACATTTCTTAGAACTCTCAAGCAGCATAATTTTTGGCTCGCACGTCGTACTGTTTCATTAATATGTTTGGTCAATTTTAGGTCAGAAGATATCCAATCTCCCAGCAGTTTATGTTTAACACATTGTAGTTCTTAAGGTACTGGATCCAGTTTTTGCTATGTCGAAAATTGAGTTGAACAGATTTGCTCATATTTAGCTGTAGTAAATTCTTGAACATAATTTAACTCTTATTGTGAAGATTGTGTAAAAGATGTTTTAATAGGAACTATAAATGTAATATCATCTGCAAATATACAGTAGCTATTTCCTTGATTCTTATTGGTAAGATCTTAAATGTATATTATAAAGAAGAATGGACCCAAAGCAGATCCTTGTGGTACGCCCCTTTGAATATCATATAGTTTGCTTTCCACATTGCCAATACGCACCGAAAATTTTCTATTGTATAAATAGCTAATCAGCCAGTTAATCAGTCCAAAAGGTAAATGAAACATCTCTAACTTCCGAATAAGAATTTTATGTGAAATAGTGTCAAAGGCTTTCGAAAAATCAAGTGATTGTACAATGACACCTTGTACTTATGAACACTCTAAGTTGGTTGTAATAATATCAAACAAATATATCAATGCTGCTGCAGTGATCCAGAAGGCACATAGCCAAACTGATAAGGGTCCACACACTGAAGAAGAATAGACTTAACATTTTGTTCAATTACTTTTTCTAGTTATATTGTCGGTACTGAGAGTATAGAAAGTGGACGTATATCACGGAGTGAGGGTCACTCTTTTTAGGAATAAGAATAATATTTGCTTGTTTGAATATATCAGGAACAGTTCGACTTATAATACTGCAGTTTGTTATGTGACATAAAGATTCACTCAAAAAGGGTGATGCAGACTTATAAAGTTTGTTTGGGATTCAGTCACTGCCTAATGATTTTCTAGAAGATAATTTGTATAAATAGTCATATGTTTGAAGAACAGAAGTTAACGGATCCCATGTAAAATCATTCTCGGTGAATTGGTTGTAATTAAACTGAGCTTTTGAATATGTAGTTGTATTGGAAAAGTGATTAGCAATAGTATCGACTGCTGTATTTGATATCGTCATATTTTTGTATAATATTATTTAGGGGCTTTGAGCGAAACTTTCACTGACTTCATTTACAATGTTCCAAAACGTTTTTCTTCCTGATACGCCGTTTGATTTGATCTTGTTAGCCTAGTACTTTTTGGCCTTTAGTATTGCATTGTCTCCTTTTTGACAGTAGTGTTGATACTGTTCTCGTTGGTACGCCTTCATGCATTTATAGATAATTTGATAAAATAGTTGTGTTTTGGAGTTAACATCTACCAAATAATACAAATTAAGGTGTGTTCCCACTATCGACTTTTATCATCTGTCAAGAAATCGGTGATAAAAGTCGATAGTGTGAACACTCTATCTGCTTTTTTATCGGCTGATAAAAGTCGATAGTCTGAACGCTCCATCCGATTTTTTGGCAAAACAGCCAAATTACTGTCATCTGATAATTTATCAGCTGATAAAAGTCGATAGTCTGAACGGTACTAAAACTAGTCGAATAGCTACTTGAAACTAATTGCTTACTTCTCAAGTAGGGAACAGACTTCCAAAACGTAAATTATTGTCGTTGAAATATTTCAACTTCAAAATACGTAAACATTGTTTACATTCCAATCCATAAACAGATGTTGTTGTTTTTCTTACTGTCAATCAAAAGATGATAATTTATCACGGCATCTTGGTTGGATGCAGCATTTTATTATGTGGACAAGTTTCACCAAGGTAAAAGGAATTGTCATAAAGTTTGCCGACGATGGAATTGTTGTTGAAAAAGCTAAGAAAGCTGTTGCAGACCCGGATATGCAGATAGAGTTACTTCAAGTTGGTTGTTATCGAATACTGGCTACACTTGTTAAAAAATAGAAAGTAGTAAATTCACTATAATGAACGCTTGGCAGTTAATCACGGATTTGAAAGAAGAACTGAGTTCACTTGATCCAGTCGGAATTTTGGGGTATCTGGAACGGAGAATTCAAGCAAATGGCGAATTTGTAGAATAGCGACATGCGGAGCACGTGTAACACGCGGACAAAGTAAACACTAATTTACGGTAAAAAACGATAGGAAATACAATAAAATACTAAAAAAAATTAAAATATAATCAATAAAGACCGATAACTTGTCATAATTCAACATATTTGCAGCACGCGTTAACACACAATAGCACGCGGTATATATTTAAGCAATATAGCATATAAAACTACGAAGTCATATAATAATAATTATATTTAACTAAAAAATAACAAAATATAATCGTATAATTAAGCAAATCTATACACTTTAAGTTTAAATCAAGTTTTGATCTTTAGTAAATTTCTTCATTAATGGGAAGGGCTACAGCAATTTTCAGCGAAAACAAATCTCACTGAAAAACACTATTACAATGCATTTTGTCATACACTATAAGCAATTATGTATTAAAATGATATGAAGAGTCAACAACTTTAAATTTATATATATGGGGGTGATGGCTTCGTCAGGCATTCGCTACAAGCCTTAATCTTATTCAGAATTTAGCAATAACACTAAACAAAAATTTGATTATTTTATTGACTAAAAAGTAAACAAACCTTAATAAACCTTATTTTGTAATATAATGAAATGAAAATTTTAGTTAATATTACAATTTTAAAAATCCATATTACTATATTAAATTGAAATTTAATATAACTATCAGGGTTTTCGAGTACTCGGAATGTTAAGAACTCGATCTTGAAAAACCGCAAAACTCGATCAGAAGACTTGGAAGAGAAATCATCAAACATCAAAACTCGAACTTGATCGAAAATACTGTAAAAATTAAATTCATTTCAAATTTCAATTTCTTTACCAATCGCAAGTAACTATTTTTTAGCTTATTATAACTGTACAATAAATGTTTTTACCCAAACAAACTGGGAATTAGAAGAAAACTCGATCAAACTCGGAATTTTTTTTAAGAAAATACTCGAACACGCAACGTAAAAACTCGAACTCGGTCCGAGTAACTCGAACTCGATTTGAACTATATTATTATACAAATTTTTCTTCAAAAATTGTGATCAATTGAATTCATATGTATTTTGCTCGTAAAAGAGCAAAAAAGGACACTGGTTATTCCAATTAATGAAGATATTTCACTTAAGATAAAGACTTGATTTAAATCAAAAGTCTATAGATTTGCTTAAATTTACTGTTATATAGTGAAATTTTTTAGTTAAAGATAGTTATTTTTACATGACTTCGTGGTTTTATATGCTATATTGCTTAAATATATACCACATGCTATCGCGTGTTACCGCGTTCTGCAAATATGTTGCATTATAACAAGTTGTCGGTCTATATCAATTATATTTTAAACTTTTTGAATATTTNAACACTCTATCTGCTTTTTTATCGGCTGATAAAAGTCGATAGTCTGAACGCTCCATCCGATTTTTTGGCAAAACAGCCAAATTACTGTCATCTGATAATTTATCAGCTGATAAAAGTCGATAGTCTGAACGGTACTAAAACTAGTCGAATAGCTACTTGAAACTAATTGCTTACTTCTCAAGTAGGGAACAGACTTCCAAAACGTAGATTATTGTCGTTGAAATATTTCAACTTCAAAATACGTAAACATTGTTTACATTCCAATCCATAAACAGATGTTGTTGTTTTTCTTACTGTCAATCAAAAGATGATAATTTATCATCTGATAAAAAATCGATAGTCTGAACGCTCTTCCAACTCCGCTTTTTCTGATAAAAAATCGGATGATAAAAAATCGCCAATGTGAACGAAAATAATTGCATTTTCGATTAAAATCTGCTGATAAAAGTCGATAGTGGGAACACACCTTTAGTAAAATTTTGCATGACAGTAGATGCACACATTTATCTATGCTGCTTTTGCGTAATCTAAAATGTCATATGGTATTTTTGATGTTGAGATTCTGAGTGGAATTGGTCTAGCTATATTAGCAGTGTTTGCTTTTTCCAATGGGAGCACAAATTTCACACTGGCGATAACTATCAACAACATCCGTAGATATCACGAATAAGTCAATTGTTGAAGTCTGGTGAGTAACGTTGTTCGATAAACATTGAAGATCCAGTTGGGTTAATAAATCATTTAGATCTCGAGAAAAAAATATATTATTGAAATCTCCACATAGAATGAGATTGTTGCTAGAATTTAGAATTATGGTGTCAACAGTGTGTTTATGTAGTTGTCATTTCAGATTCTTCATGCTTCAATCTAGGAACAATATATAAGGATAAAACAAGAATATAAAAATTTAAAACAGTAAAAGCTAAAAGTTCAATTTCAGGAGAAGGTCTATCTACATCATGAACTACAACTTCTAGAGAACTACGTATCCACACACAAACTCCTCCACCGTGAGAAGATCTGCCCATCCGAATAGGTTTACCTAATCGAGGAATGATAAAATTATTAGAATTATGTTTATCAGATAACCAAGATTCGGATAAAGATATTGTATCAGGATCATACATGCTATTGATTATTTGAAGCTCATCCATTTTATTATACGTATTGATTGCATTTGTAAAAATTATCAATGTAACATTTCTGGTTAGTCAATTTTCTATGTTAACTTTAAGTCCATCATTATGCAATGCTAAATTTTGAATTCTTAAGTTGCTAGAGCTAACACCAGATTCTAATAATTGTCGTCTTTTTCTTAGAACCAAGCGTTCAGTTTTTCTCTTCAGAATTTAAAGCTCTCCATATAAATACTTTCTGAGAATAGGTTCATATATGGGTCTTATGGGAGACTGACACAAAAAATTGAAATAAGTTTTGATTCCATTGTGTAGTTGTGAGCATTGGGAAATCATTCTGATGTTTTAAATTTTAACAGCCATGCAGCACAATTTGTAAACTCTAGGTTCCTTTAGTTTAGGCAGACGTAGTACAATATTTTCATTGAAATTCAAGTTTCAGAATGAGGCTAAGGTGACCTCAAGAAGAATTGACATGAACCGGGTATTGTATTTAATTATCCATGGGGATATAGGCCAAACGGCTTCAAAATTGATGTCCATTTCCTTCAATGCAACATCATCGAAGAGAAAATTTGTATTGTTTGTTCCTGGAATTTGCTACAGAATGGTTCGATTGCTCTGAGACAAACAATGAAAAATCAACAATCTTCAGCCAATTCTGTTGAGGAAATGTAAAATTGTTAATACACTTTTTCTTATGACAGTGGATTGTGCGATATTTTTTCCTTATTAAAATATCAAAGTGCAAAATACAGACATCTAAAAGAATTTGCAATTTCAATTTTTCTGAAGATAGAAAAACAAGATCAAATCCTTTACATTCAGAAATTGCTTTAGAAATGTATAATTTTTTATTTTACTGAGAACAATTCTGAAAGCTTCAATAAATTGTACAAAATCATTACAAATATAATATTTCACACTTGAACAATAGACTTCTAATTTCTGTTAGTCATTTGATTGATAATACGGAATTCAATTTTGGTAGAATTAACTCGCAACTTGAGAGTGGGGATTTCTTATTTGGGTAAAGGGGGAGTCCAATGGCCTAAACTGCTTCTACAAAAGTATATGATTTATTCAAGTATTTTACTAAAAATGGACATAATAGGTATATATGCAAAAAAAAATTAAACTCTTGCATACTTCAATGAGAAACCTATATAGTTCTCAAAATACTAATGGAAATTTATTATTGTGATTAGATTTTATCTTTGTCGTGCTAAATACCGACTTTCATTCTATATGTCAATATTCACTAAAAATCTATTGATTATTAGAATTAGGAATACTGATCCCCTTGAAGAGATTGTTGAAAAATTGAGCACAATTATCCTCATTATTGCAGTTTACCCTTTAACCCCAAAAAATCTATTCTAACTTCAAAGTTCAGATTCTCAAACAATTATGAAATTTGGAATCCTTGGATTTTGACGCATCTGTGGGTAAATGTGCTTCCTTGTAATTGTGAAAATTTGGTATAAAAATTATTACTGTTTGAGTACATTAAAATATTGACTTTTTTCAATTGAAAATTCAACTTTTTCAAAATCATTCAAATACTTTCCATGCTTAGTGTTCAGATAATAAAGTCGTCTAATGCCCATGGCATTAACATTTAGGATCAACTAATTTGCTTTCTTTCGACCTGTACACAAAGCCAAAATAATGGAAATGTAAGATTATTTGAGAGACTTGTATTATTTAGTGAGTTATAAGCGCTTAAAACATTTTATAGAAACTATCGCAAATTGTAAAAAAAACTAGGATTTTTAGGGTTGAAAAGCAAGAGTCCTACAATTGTTCATTGTATGTAGTATGCATGTATGTATTTGAAAAAACTCGTTGAAGTTCAAAATGACAGAAAATTAATAAATTAAAATGAGATATAACTACAAAATAGTTTACAATATCATTTGTCTAAATTCATCTACAGCTTGCTTCAATTTACGTAGATGTACTTAATTTATTGTTCCAAAATGTGAAGGTAGAAATGGTTTTATGTAAAATTGATATTGTTATTGCTGAAATGAGTCTGGATTTAAATTTGTGTATTATAGAGAATCAATTTGAGCATCAATGCAGGATCTATTATTAAGTATATGTTAAAAGGAATCTTGTTTGCTTTACAAATTCCAGATAGCTTGCTTCTTCTTTGCTGTTACTGTAGTTAGGGCAACGTATAGTAAGTTTTCAATGGTTTCATTCTTTCGGAAATTCAATTTTCACACTCACAGTTTGTTTATTGAAAAGTTTGTTTATAAATTCCCATTTCCTTTTTTGAGATCATCGATTTTATATTGTAATCTAGTAAGGATATACAGGGTGATCTAAAAAACGGTGGGATGTCTACATCAGTTATTTTATGGTGAGTAGTTGACGTGACAACTTTGTTTGATTTAATGAAAATGGCTTAAAATCGCATGATTGAAATGACTAATCGAAAAGTAGGTCAGGATGTACTGAGGATGCGTCTACCTTTGTTCTATTTATGGTGAGGAGTTGACGCTGACAACTTTGTTGATTTAATGAAAATCGCATGATTGAAATTCATATTCGATTGTGGAGTGATTCAACATGCCTCAACTCACAGACTTACAAGGCAATTTCATATGCACTGCCCGGCAAGAAGATGGAAAGAAGTGGGGTTACAAACGATTCAAAGAGGAATTTCCGAAGTTTATAACATACATCAGTGAAAGACAGTTTGAGAGAGTAGTTACCAATTTTAATCAACTAGGCATCACCGTTCACGCGCGGGCTCGGGAAGACGAAGAATTTCAAGCGACGTTTCTGATGTGATAGTGGCAGGACTGCATTTTCTAGATGTCTAGATGGTAAACGTGGTAAACACTTGAGTCACGGAGAAGTGGCAGTCAGATTTGGAGTCGCACAGTCTAGTGGGTGCAGGGTAGCAAAATGACGGAAAATCCACTGCTACAGACGTGTTCACGCACAGGTTCTGAGACCAACCCACAGGGAGAAAAGACTGGTCCTTTGTCGTGCGCTGTACTATCGCTTCCATGCCGACTTTGGTGTTGATAAATGGAAGCAAGTTTGGTTTAGTGACGAAGCTACAGTGTCTCTGTCGCAGCCAGTGAACCGACAGAACTGTTTTATCTACAGAACAGTGGAACTGTAGCGCCTTAATTCCGAAAGTGTTTGTGTATGCTGCTGTTTCATGGTACGGCAAGACTAGACTTCACTTTTGAGAAATTGATGAGCTTTAGGAAATCCCCACCTTTTTTGAATTACCTTGTAGATTGCATTTCATAGTTCGAAGTATGTTAGATTACTAGCAGTCAAATAGTTTCTTAAATTGAATATTCTTGACAATAACTTTAAGCCCCCATCATTTTAATTCAATTGTAGAAATGTCTTTTGACATTGTATTGATAAGTTCAATGTAAATATTTATTATTATCAATTTTTCACATTTTGCATCTTTAATACTCAAAAGGTGAAATCCTAACCCGTACTTGCAATAAATATATACTACTCACCCACACCAATAAATGTGAAATGTGAGGATCGTACCAATCCAATATCTGTAATTAGTACATTCATGCCTGATCATAATTAACACGAATACAATAATACATTATATACATATATAATATATATATATATATATATATATTCCAATTTCAATTTTCAAATATTTTGTTCTAAGAATAAATATATAGCATTGAATTTGCTATCACTAATACAGTTGAGGGAATAGAATAAAGATAGAATACATGAATATTTAAATAACCTTTTATACTACACATTAATTAGTGATATTATTTTCTATTAAAGGTAATATAAATCATGTAGGAGCTCAATTCAATGTTTATCTAATCACTAAAATCGTATTTAAATGTGAGGGGTGTATACAAGATCTTTTGCGTATGCCTTAATTGAGTTTTATATTTTGATCACGAATTGTGTAATATAACAATATTGAAATGTTTTAAAACATGTTTAAAAGTTCAAAGACTACTATAGTATCGATGAGAATGTACTAACTTTATAACACTTTCCTTAGGCACTTTACCCATGTTTTATCCGTTATTTTATTCTCTACCCGTACTCGTCACAGTGGCATTCCACAGTGCTACCATTCTGTAAAGTTTAAAAAACGGGTACTAACCATACTCACACAGCCCTAGCTTAAGCATAGCTT
>CABFPE010000207.1:939176-970784 GCA_900660155.1 Hofstenia miamia | reverse complement strand
TATATATATATATATATATAATCTGAGCATTTGGTAACAATAATATATATATATATATATATAGATATACATACCAAATGCTCAGATTATGTTCGCTCATAGATTAATTATTTCAACCAATTTATTTATATATTTTTTATAGCGACAATATTTTGCAGATATAGAACTACAGGTATTTGAAACAACGGCAATGTTTCACTATTAAATTCCCCACACGCTTTTATATAATACGTCGTTATATTTTCTAAAGCAGGACAATTCAATAAGTATATTCGTGCTCCCAAATAAACACTTCCCCTTTGTTTCAAAATGTTATTTTTAAGTTCATTGATGACTAACTTCTGTTGCAAATGATGCTTTGATCTGTATTGCATAGTAAATATTATTTCGCGTAAAATTGTGAATTTTAACACAACCCTTGTGCATAATAGTTCGGACCAATGTTTTTCACATTAACGTTGTTCACTTCGTTGTTACTGGTATTTTGAAAGTGTGAATGCTTAATTCTGGAATGTACCTGTTAGCATTCAGGTCTAAGCTTAACATTTCTGACAATCTCTGAGCACTTTTATCACTATTCACCGCAAAATGCGTGGTAAAATTATTTCCTTCAAAATATGAAAATTTACAGCTTTAAAATTTTTGGAAAAAATTCCACAGAAAAAAATTTGCAAATTTCTTCAATTGTCAAAGCAAACAGCATCTTCAATTATTTCACATTATAAAAGAAGCTGTCAAATTTGGTCATTAGCAAAACCAGTTCGCCCTTCTAAACCAGCGGCTGTTCCCAATCAAATTAGTTCGTCTTTCCAGAGTTTACCGCCTTCTAAACCAGCGGCTGTTCCCAATCAAATTAGCTCTCGTCTTTCCAGAGTTTACCGCGCTTGACATCAAAGTAGTTGAAAGTAGATTTGCTAGATGGATATTTTGTGCATGAATCTACAATTCACCGAATTTTAAACAAATGTGGCCTATACGGTTTCCTAAAATTGGAAATATTTAATTAGTCCGAACTATTATGAACAAGGCTGTATCTATGCTGATTCTATGTAACTAATGTTCCAGCTCGGTTCTTTCCTTTATTGATTTGAAAATGAGAAGCATTTATACCATTACTAAACAAATTTCGCATTCCACAAATTTTAGAATTTAATGTCCTCTAGAAGTAAGAAAACAAAACCGATTTTCTTCAAATATTTGTTGTAGTTGCTGCGGCGTCTGTGTAATGTAAAAATTTATGGAGCGTCATTGACCCTATATTGTTGGTAATCAAGATTATATGTTGCAAGACTGTAAAAATTTCGCGGTGTTTTGCATTTGCTTCATTTTTCTTGTCTCAGGATTTAGTTAAAAATTTCATTCCTACATAGTTTTACAAACCATTTAAAGTTAGAAGTATTTTCAGGAATCCTGAAGCTTAAGGAATTGCTTAATATTCTTATTAAATAGTATTTAGGTGGTTATATGTGTTATCTTTAAGTGTTAATGAACTTTATCATAAGGAATTTCATAAACGATGAGAGCATTCTACTATATTTTTTCGTATTTGTTTCACAAAAGCGAACTAATATCATAAAAGTTTCTTTTGATTTGAAAAGATTCTATTCTAATAACTTTAGTCATTCTTGCAGTACTCGCATATGGAGCCTGAGCCTGTAGTCATAACTTTTGAATGACAATTCTTGATCTTTTTAGGTCAATTTGCTTAGGATTTCGAATAATGGTTTTCCATCATCTTTTTACTTGTACAATCGATCTCTAAACTTCATAACGTGCAGCTTTGTGTAGGGCTCTAAAATTCAAAATTGGAACAAATAAACAAAATTAAAAAACATATTGCATAATTTAAACAAATTGTAAGCATTTTAAAATAAGGAGTTACTTTCGAATCAATCTGTATATATCTATATATATANTTAAGTAACACCAATGAATTGCTGTTTCCCTCAGCAGGAAATGATTGATGTTGATGACCTTTTTATTGAATGGATGTTTAACTCATATTGCCACTCTCTAAGTTTTTGCTGGTGACATGAACTAATAAATCCCAAATATCAAGATCATAGGCGATGATTGTTAGAGATCAGCTTTTGGGCTTAAAAGATAATGTATATATTGTTTTATATTGATGCTTTTTAGATTTATCAAATCTAGATCCATAGGAAAGTTCAAATAGAAAACTTCAAGTCGAACTTTTAACAATAGGCGATTACATTAAATAGAGTAGACCTATTTGGAGACTTACTTAGACTGTATGCTCTTAACACATTTTCCATGTTGACCATGACCAGGTTAATATTCGTAGGTTGTAATTTACCAAAGGAAATAACTGTGTATGCACCTGGTGAAAACCACTACTCAAGTTTGATGACATCTATTATCTACAAAGTAACACTCACTGTCTGTAGAAATCAGTTAAAGGAATATCTGAAAATTTTTGAAAATTTAGCCATATTTTTGTCAAAATAAAGTAATATATTTATAATTCAATAGATGCACCTCAGCTTGTCTTTGATATGTTGATAAGTCTTAAATTTGCCCATTAAAAAGTAAAAACCTATAAAAACAACGATTAACAGTGCTTTTAATAAGCTTAGAAACCCTCTGGGTTATCATTGTGAGCGACTTGTACCTTTGCACTTCTTTCTGACAGAAATTCAGATGGTTGACCGACTAGTATTGATAAGGCAACTTAATAGATATATAGGAAAGCCATTATCTAATAACTTAGAAATGCCAATAGCTTCTTGTTTTGCTTCCATAACTTTGAAAGATTTTGTTGGTGCAATTCTTGGACATTTAAAAAATCGTTTTGTGGTGAAGAGCATGATTTTTTATCAGTAAGAGTAAAGAAACGGTCAACAAATTAACAATATCTTGAAGTTCAGACAATAGTCGATACAGCAAGTGTCATTAATGACTCAGCAGAGAGAGATGTCAACGTGATTACAAACTCTCAGGAGCAAAGAACGTTTCTCTTCCACATGATTAGTGAGTTGCATGTCAGTTACTTAGCTTAAAAAACAAAAAGAACATTGTATACAGAGAACCCTTAAGCAGCTTGACAAAGTTTTACACTCTCAAGATATAATAATTGCATTGATTTATAATTCTATCTTATTTCTTCGCTATACTCAATGCAACTTGGTCACACAATTTATAATGATAAGGCAACAAATGAATCGTAATTCAGTTTTCTGATATTTTTTAAATTTTTCGGTACACGCTAATATATATATATATATATATATATATATAATCAGAAACGAATCCAAGAACAAAACCCTGGGGGAATACCACTAACAGATTGCCACCAGCTTTTCAATTATATCCTGAACCAATTTGATTTAATATTTACCACTGTATATACAATATGCTATATTATAAAGATTGAATCATAAATAACTTGAATTATGATATATTTTATATTGCACTATATTATATTATATTATATTATTGTATATTATATTATATTTTATTATATATATATATAATATATATATATATATAATTATTATTATTATTTAATTTCTTCTCACAGTTTCATGCTGGTATCCTTCTCAGCTCGGGGAACTCACCAGTTCCCAGGGAGTCTGAGAGCTTTCCTCAGGACTCTAGCTGTTCCTAACAATGCTGCCTTCTGTGCTACTGCGCCTCCCCACTTTGGTACTCCTCCAAATAACTCTCATACTTCTTACTCACTGCTCCTAGTGCTCCTACAACTATCGGGACTACTTCAACTTTCTTTACTTCCACAGCTAATCTATTTCCTCTGCCAACTCTCTATACTTGTCTATCTTCTCTTTCTCCTTGCTTTCTACATTCCTGTCCTTTGGTACTGCTATGTCTATCAATGTTCCCAAACTTTTCTCTTTGTCTAACACTACTATGTCTGGCCTCCGTGCTTCTATCACTTTGCTCGTCTGTATGTTGAAGTCCCACAGTATCTTAACATTATCATTCTCTGTGACTCCCTGTGGCTTGTGCTCATACCACTTGTCTCCTGCTTCCAACACATGCTGCCTGCTCAAGCTCCAATGTACCATTCGTCCCACCTTGTCATGCCTGAACTCATTCTGCGCCAACTTCTCACACCCTGCTATCAGATGATCTACTGTCTCCGCCTCTTTCTTGCATAGCCTACACTTATCACTTACTTCCAATCTTCTGTCTATATGCTTCTTCACCGAGTTTGTTCTTATTGCTTGCTCCTGTGCTGCCATTATCAGTGCTTCTGTTTCTGTTTTTAGTCCTGCTTTCTTTAACCACTTGTTGCTTTCTTCTCTGTCACATTTTTCTGTGTTCCTCCAGGATTCTCCATGCATTGCCTTCTGCCTATATCTTGTTTGACTCTCTAATTCCATCCTACTCTTGTATGCAGTCTTTCCTTCTATCTCAGTTCTTATCTTCCTTAATTCGTTAGTGACCTCCAGTAGTGATCCTCTAGGTTGTGCTTCTACGTATTGCTTTAGCCCTAGCGGTTCTGCTTCTACAGTTTCCTCCACACTTAGCAGTACTTTCCCTCCTTTATGCCTTGCGATGTACAACCTATCAAAATCTCCATTTAAGTTGAATTCTCTCTCTGCTGCTAGTTAGTATCTTCCTTGTCTCCCTGTCTAGCTCCCTGAGTTCATTCTTGTTCCACCTAACTATTCCTGCTGAATGTCTCAACACTGGTATCGCCAATGTATAAATTGCTTTTATATTGTTCTGCCCATTCAATGCTGACTTCTGTAGAACCTTCGTTACTCTCCTTTTGTATTCTTTTCTTAGCCTCATCTTCATTTCCTCATGATCTGTTCTGTCCCTCTCTGTCACTCCTAAGTACGTGTACCCCTCTTTGAATTCCTCAATCTTATCCCCACTGCTCGTCCTTAAACCATCCCCATCCATAAACTTACCTCTAGGCATTGTCACTGCCGCACACTTTCCTAATCCAAATTCTAACCCTGAATCTCTGCTTGCCTTCTCCAATGTTTCCACTTGCTTCTGCGGCAGCATCTTCATTGAACTAGCATACATCTTATTATTATTTTTTTTACCTAAAAAACTTGAAATTTTGAACCAAAATTTTTTACTTTTTTGGCTTAAAAACGTATTTTTACCTAAAAAATTGACCTAAAGATGTTTTAGCTATTCTATGCTAAACATAATCAACTAGGTAGTAAGAAGTACCAATATAAGGCTGTACATCATCCTTGGAATTTACATATTTTTTAAGGAAGCAGGAGAGCACTTGCTATTTTCAACCATCGATATTTTGTAAGATTTAATGAACAGATTGCACCGATTATACATTAATGTCATATAATATATAGCTTTCAATTTTCGGCGAAGCATCCAGAATTGAGGTTGATTCAGACTCAAAGCAGTTTATAAGTCCAATTCATTTCATAGTAATTTGTGGGGCTCACTAGCTTTTGTATTATTGCCTCATTGATAGGATAGTAATTTTTTCTCTATCAACAATGACACCCTTAGTAATGTCATTTTTATAACCATTAACAAAATATTAAAATTGTAGTTAAATGCATGCTCTAACTGATTTCTATTTTAATAGGTAAAAGTTGTGCAGTGATATTTTCCCATGTTTGTGTAACCAAGAAATTTATGTTTTAAAAGCCAAACAAATTGCAAATGAGGGTCAAAGCTTATAGGAAGAGGCTTCCTACTACTTAAACTTTTGGTTGCAATTTTAATGCAAAACTCATTAATTTCATCAAATCATTTGCTATTAAAAAATATTGTTAATTTTTTGTATTATATGGTTTTAAAGAGGTTTTTATGAAAATTGTTAATAAATTGTTTCTCTTCCAAAAAATTTGACCTAAAAATTTGACCACAAAGAAAATTTCAAAATTTTTTTATTTTATTCCAAATCTTTTTAATTTTTTTACATTATTTTGACCTTAAAATTCTTAAAATATGCATACATATGCATTAAAACAATTAAAATTCTAAATATTTATACAAATTTAACATTTATTTCAATTTTGACTTGTTTACTTTTGTTCGACCTAGTCATAGCATTCATTAGTTATGAGAGTTGGCTTTGTAGATTATATTTGGATTTTGTAGTTTCTTGCATGGCAAAAAAATGTGTTAGTCAGAATAATTTTGAAATTACTTTTCTTAAATTGCAGATTGATCAAGTATATTGACTCGGCGCGACATCACCCGCCTCCACCTATGACTGACACTAAAGAATTGTACATATTACATGAGAGAACATACACTATTGAAAAATTCATGAGAGAACATACACTATTGAAAATGGCATAAAATACACATATATTTGAATAAACGATGTACTCCTCAGTTCCATTAATGTCCGTACCTTGTCCGTCCACCCTCTCTTCTACTTGCAGCAGCATTTTCCGCTGCTGATCATGTTTTATAAGGTAAGCGTGAGCGTAATATGCTAATACTATACTATTTTATGCTAAATTAACAAAAATATGGGAAACAGTTTGCAGCACTTATAATCAATGCAACAGACAACTATGGTTGATGAAGTGTTTATAGAATCTCTTTTGAGAAAAGAATACGTTAATATTTAATTGCTTTTTCCTGATTGGATAATTCTAAGAATTCCTTCAAAGCTAATAAGCGTACTTGGGTTAAACATGAACTTTTATTAAGAGCAATTAAATCAAATAAGTACCATGCAAGGTAGCTGTTTCCAATTCAGCTCTGAAACTCAATTGAGTATTTAATAGACCGAAACTTTATTTGTTAACAATTCATTTATTTCAAGTACCCTTACTGTGTTTATGTGTAAATACGGCAAATAGCAACTTCAAGTAATAAACGATTTTTCCGCGCATTGAAGAATCAATTAATTTCAGTACTGCTACTGCATGCACAGATGGAAAACTAGATTAATAAAAAGTGCATTCAATTGGTGACTCGTGTCTGTTTGAATTTAGGGAAATCTACTACAGTGATAAAATCGGAAAAAAATATCATATATTGTCAAATTTACAATGTTTTTAAGAAATTCGGCATTTTATGTTTCAAGCTTGTGACAAATATTACCCAATCTTTTCACGCCTAATATTTAAATACAGGATCTTCGATTCCTTAAAATTTCATGATAAATATAAATAACGGTTAAACGAAGTGTGGTGTAATTTTGTTACCCTAAGAACAACTAGAATAGGATTTTGAGTTCAAATCAATTTGGAAGGACCTGATATTTTGTGACTTTTCCACAATTTTTAGGTACTTTTTGTCGGCACAATATGGAAATCATCCTAACTTTGAGTTGAGTTCAAAATTTCCCCGGACTTAGTTTAACCGTTAAATGTAATGATAAAGCGCACCCAGTTTGAGCCAGAAGCAGTTATGTCTATATGCGCCCTTGAATTTTTGCGGCTTTTAACAGGAAATAGCTATTCGTTGTGTTAACTTTTATGTGATATGAAAGATGTTTTGCTGTATTATGCATCTCATAGAATTTGTCAATTTGATCATCAATGAAGTTTGCATTATCAAGTAAAACTAGTGTGGTTACTTCAAATATATAATAAATGTTGTATTGTATTTCAAAATGGACTCCAATAATTGTTAAAATGCCATATAGGAATATTTTATAACCTGCAATTAAACAAATTCAAAATGATTGTTCGTATATAATATTGATCTACATATTTTGACTAACTTGAAAAAATTCATGAAGTTTCGATCTAAAATCATAAAAGGCAATCGTGTTATAGAAGCTTAATTGTGCTTGTTGTGCAAAACCGTTTAATTTTTTAGCGCATGTTTTAAAAATAGTCGTATCGTTGACATGTTATAAGCTCAGTTGACATACGATTCGAAAACTGCTGCTGACGCCTCTGAACATAAGATGTTTTTTAGAAACTAAAAGCCAAGTTTATTCAATTTTGAGTACACATGAATTTTGTAGGTGGATAAATTTTTTCTTATTAATGGTAATTGATTTTAAAAAAAGTTTACGAGAAACAGAAACTGTTTACCAAAACGGATGTTCTATTGGACCAAGGTGTAATAAAAAAATAGCTTATATTGACAGATACACGATTTAGGTTGATGTGAATGTGTACAGAAAAACATGCCTACAATTAATCACCATATATGTAAATGTTTATACTGCATGTACATATTTACAAAGTTACAACACCACCTGACTTACGTAGACAGCCTAATTACAAAACTAAATACTAATAAGACATTCTGTACCATTTCTACTTTTGTTTATTCACCACACTACAATCCACCATATCTGCATTAAGTTTCTTTCTTTAAGTCTGTCACGTTTAAAACATTAGTCAGAGAATCAGATGATACTGTTTTGATTTTTTTAAGACAATCAGCCAGCTGAAACTTTGTCTCCACCCAATGTATTTCCGTAAGTTGCTTACTATCAATTAATTCTCGCAAATAACTTGAATCAATCCGTAACCTTTTGTCATATAACTGCTTGGTAAAATAGATAGCTTCAATAATTGACCGATTATCAGTATAAGCCACAATAGGAAGCTGAATACCAAGAACTTCCTTCATAATATTCCTGAGTAGTAATGCGGCTTCAACAGCTTCAGTACATTCCATAGTTTCAGCAGAAATTTTACTTCTAGCCGCCACTCTTTGCAATTTACAACACCGCATTGACAGCAACAATGCATTGCGAAATTCACCTTCAATAAATACTAAATAACCAGCTTGACTCTTACATTCTTCACCCTTGCCGAAAGAGGCATCATAAAAACTTATCTTCCAATGAGACATATCACCCAAATTTGGAAATTGAATGCAAATTTTTACTACACCCAACTTTTCTTACTAATTTGTTCACTGTTGACACATCTCGAACTGCACTTGTGTTCACTTTACTGGTAAAATCAGAAACAAAGCTAAGTCAGGACGTGAATGACATGACAACCACTGAATTTTCCCAATAAGACCACGCATTTGTTTTCTCTTAATCAGCTGTGATTTGCATTATATCTGAATCGCGATCTTGTATAAGATTAATAGAAGCAATGGAACTGTATATTCATTCTGATTGAATATAACACAATTCCTACTTTCAGTAATGTCCAATCCAAGATGTCGAAACAGAAACTCACATTCTACACCACATCAAACACATCTTGCAATAACTCCACAACATGTTTAATAAAGATGCTATCACCACACCCCCAAAAATCGTCTGCATGTGTAGCCATAATACCATGTAGTACTCCAGAGAAAGACAAATAGAAGATACAAGGATCATATTTAAGCATATGACAACCTGTTCTTAATGTTTCTGATTTAACAAGATTATGCCAATGTCGTGGCGCATCTGCTAGTCCATAAACACACTTAACAAGTTTCTACAATTTACCATGCAAACACCACACTCCCTAGGTGGTTTAATAAAAGCGTCTCTATCTAAGTACTCGGCCTGTAAGAAAGCTGCTTAAATATCTATAGTTTGGCATTTCCATCTATTTCTCTTGCTAGAATAAAGTGACAACACCAGATGAAGAGAATCTCGAGCACATGTGGGTGAATCTTTAACTAGGTCCTCCAAACCCAATGCGACCAATCTTGCCTTCAATGTGCCACATCTTTTAGTAAGAACCCATCTAGTCGTAACAAATTGTTGACCACAGTCATCTACTGTTTTAAAAACAAAATTGTTTACCCAATTATTAATTTCTTCTTTCTTGGCTAAAAGCCACTTATCTGTACTACTAAGTAATGCAACTTGCTGACCTACTTCTTTCCAACCATCCACTTCTTTCTCAAAGTCAAGACGACAGGTAACACCTTTTACTTCCTCATACTCAATATACTCAATGCTCATACAATATCGATTCTTCCCTGTGCTGTCTCCACTTCTTCCTAATACCTTGACCAGAAAAACCTTATCAGAGAATGCTGATTTCTTCAGTTTAAATTCAACGACCTGGTTCGTTTCTGGCAACTGCATCTTACATTCAGCCCTGTTCGTCATATTTGAATCATTTTCATCAGCATTTACAACGCCTTCAGTATCACTAACATCAACTTTCACATCTCTTCGTTCATTAGTAACTTGTTCGTTAACTTGAAAATTGCCTACATCAGAGTCTTCGAAACAAGATGCAAATGAGTCTAGTTTATATTTTCTAAGTTTGGAAACATGTACTCTTACAATCCATCCCCCATGGGGTACAAATACAATTTTGTCATCCTGGCCAACCACCTTGCCAGGACCCTTCCATCGATTAGAATCATTCCGCTTGTAATACACTTTTTCGCCCATTAGAAAAGGACCTTTATGAGGTCTAATTATTGAATAAAGTGCAATTTTAATCCTATGTGATTATTCGGCCATCAAATATTCCAAGCCTTGTGAAGACAAAGTAAATGTGCACTAACCGTTTCTGAAGACGTCACATTCTCCAGATTTAGTGGCTGATTATAAAATACTAAAGGTAAATTAGGACTAGTCCTATACACAAGTTGAAAAGGACTAAAACCATTTTCATTGGTTAAACAACATTTAGCAAATACAGCATATTGTAATAGTCTCCTCATCAAGTTTTATGGTATCATCGCATCTTAGTTTTTGAAACAGTTCAGTAATTGTGGCATTATGTTTTTCACAGATACCATTTGAAAAAGGACTTTCCACCACGGTTGCTTTATTAGTACTTAGTACCCTAGAGACATGCCATAAACGCCACCTACTACAGTGAGGTGCTTTACTATATTTGATTAATGCGATCTGGGAAATGTCCTTTTCACACCATGACAATGCATCACTTCACAGAGCTGTGGCAACATAACAACTAGTTACCAGTTTTGGAGGAAAGTACTTGAATAAAACACCATATGTGACTGATCCAGACCTATGTGATTTTTTGTAATTGAAGAAACTAGTGAAGGAGCATCCCTATAAATCAGGGAATGAGTTAATCAAGATAACTGTAGGACTAAACGGGCGAGCTAGAAAAGAATATCTTGGAAAATGCCTTTGAAGAACAGCTGGTAATTGAAACAAGAGTGATAATTTTGAATAATTATGATTTTTATTTGTTAAGAGTATTTTATTTTTTTTGCTAAATAAAACAAAAGTAATGCTCACCAATTAAAGTTACTCTTACATGATGTCAAGTATTGGGCTCTCAAACATATCTTAGTTTAAGTAGACTCAATTTTCGAAATCTTTAATAGATTTATTGTACATTTTCTAATATATATATATATATCAGCAAATTTGTTTTTATAAAATAAGAAATTAAGCATAATATATTACTACAAACTACATTAATGATTCTATACGGTGATAAATCAAGACGTAAGCATATATCATTTGTCAAAGCCTTTGAAGTTTTCTGGCATCACCACTCAGAAAATTAATGTGTAATAAAATTTGCTAGTCATACGCAGGGGCAATTGAGCTAAGCATATTCAATCATGCTTAAATTGCATTTATGACAATACCAGTTCTTTTTATCTGTATTGTAATCAAGGGTAACTTTGAGGAAATAGCTCCGTTTTGAAATTGGAACAGATGTAGTCTGACAAATGATAGAAGAAGGTAAAGTAATACAAAAATTCTCATAACTTTTACTAAAATATCGGAGCAAGCACATCTATATGTAGTTTTCGAGAACAAATTTAATAATGGCTTCATTATATTAAAGGGATTGAAAATAAACACCATAGTCAAAACCTTTCCGCTGATCCATGTAGGACAATCTAAAGATGCAACCCAGTAGGGTTCCCAATAGTGTAACAACTTGGCATTGTGTTCAAAGGTTGTCATCCTCGTTGTTTTCAGCAGCATGTTGGTACCATTTTTTCGCCAAACAACTACGTTTCCATCGCTACTGAGCTTTACCCGGGTCTCGTCACTAAAGATCACTCGTTCCCAGGCGCCAACTGTTCTGTCGCCACCATCGGAACCTGATATGGGCATTTTTCTTCGTCAACATGGTTTTTGTTGCCTGATCTGTCGAAAATTCCGTTTTTATGCAGAACTCTGCGAATAGTTCGAACTGAGACTGTCGAACTGCAAGAAAAAGTGTTCCACTCAGTAGTGACACGCATTATGCTTCGCTTTGGGTAATTTTTCACGCGACTTACCAGTAGATTTTCGTCTCTTTTTGTCAATTTTTGCTTTCTCCCCGTTGATTTACCAGCTGTAAATGTACCATTTCTCTCATATCTTGCAAAAGCAGACTGGGCTGAAGATCTGCTTTTTAAATCGAGAACTTCTACTATTTCTTCCATGAATAATGTTGTTTTCGCAGAATAACCACTTGCGAAACAATAGAATCAGGCAATGGTTTTCCCATTTCAAGCATTTTATGCTTTTTGCCGATAACAATAAAACGCAGAAGCGACTGTATTTTGTCAATTCACAAATCCTTATGACTTAAAACATTATAAACTTAAAGACAACATATTAATTGTTGCTTATCGTACCAAACAATGAGTTTGTTACTACCTTGTAGTAATTATCGCGATAACAAAGATGTACGTAACATCAAGATGGGGAACGGTTCGGGTCACTCTTAGATGGGTGGGGTGAAGTCGGGGATCATTTATAGTTTTAAGATGAAAAAACACTAACAGTTGTAAGGAACAATTTAAGAAGTCAAGAATTTGAATGTTTGAAATTCTTAAAGAAGTTAGTATTAGTTTTTTATTGTAGTAGTAGGAAAAGACTTTAATTGCAAATACAAATCACAAAAACATAATAAAACTAATTACAAAAAATGGTAGTATGTTTCATAATATAATAGATTCCTTTGTTATACCTTGAAGTATTATCGCGATAACAAAGATGTACGTAACATCAAGATGGGGAACGGTTCGGGTCACTCTTAATGGGTGGGGTTAAATTGGGGATCAGTTAATAGTTTTAAGATGAAAAAACACTAACAGTTGTAAGGAACAATTTAAGAAGTCAAGAATTTGAATGTTTGAAATTCTTAAAGAAGTTAGTATTAGTTTTTTATTGTAGTAGTAGGAAAAGACTTTAATTGCAAATACAAATCACAAAAACATAATAAAACTAATTACAAAAAATGGTAGTATGTTTCATAATATATTAGTTTCCTTAGGTATATGTTCAAGTACCTACCATAGATAATATAAAATCTTCTTTTTAATTCTGCAGGCGTAACCTTTTCACATTAAGCAAAATGTTCTCATTGCTTCTCAGAAAATAAATCGTAGGCAAAGAAAGGAATATAAGGCTCCGCATATCAATGTAGCACTTTGCATTGCATAGAATAAATTGAGATCTTCATAATCTAGTCAAAATATATTGCGGGGGGAGGAGGTGGCGATTTAAATATAATCCAGAGCAAAACAGTGTTTTGGAACTTTTCTAGCAGTTTTATGTAGCCTTTAGAAGGATATTAAACAGGAGAGGCATACTTGAGAATGGGAGTATAATTTGCAAACGATTTTTTAAGTTAAATGGATAATGTTTAAGAACGTTTCTTTCTATCATTTAAAACATCTTTTGGGCCTTTGAAGGTCGGGATTGAATATGTTTAGAACAAGAGAAATGTTCTGCAGATAAAACACCTAATTCCTAAGCTTGGTCAGAGTAGAAAAGTTGGCGATTTGCTAATAAAATGTTTTTTCAATCGAGTCGGGTAACGTGTCAGTGTTAGACAGAGTAGGCTTGTTTTAAAATATTCCGTGTTTTAGTATAGGCAATAGAGATGTGCGCGTATCACGAATTTGATACCATTACTTTACATATTTTTTCTTTCCTGGCTGCGCATCACCGCGCTGCAAGCTTTTTTCTTACTGTGGTGCTGCACACAGCTATAGCATCATCATAATAAAATTATGGCACCAATATCATCATACCGCGCGCACCGAAACTTGCAAATAATCAAACGCCCCATCTCTGCTAAGCACAATCTGAACATAATTTCAGTTTTACGAAACTTGCTGTTGTTGCACGACAAGTTGGATTTCGTTATCTGTAGCTTCTGCGAACGAAATTTTTGCAAGTTGCTACAAAAAATGATCTTAAACTGCTTCAACCTTCATATATATTAGTCAATAAGTTATTGTGGATTTGAACATACATTTGCAATAAAAAATAAAAATTTTGCTGTAACAGGCGATGTGTATACGTAACTGGTCTAGGAATCATACATCCCCGATTTACTTTTATGAATAATATGTTTGATATTATTAGATTGTTGTTAATAATAAAAATATCATTACTTCTCTTATATGGGATTTAAGTTTTAAATATTTGCAATATTTCAATATTATTTTGGAAAATGTTAAAAATTATTTTGCGATGTATTTTAAATTCACAAATGCATATGTCCGTGCCGGTCTATTTGATAAAAAACAATTCTTGCCGGTCGAATTTGCTTGAAAATATCCACCAGTGCTCAACTCTGGCCTTTAATCCTAAGTCAACATTCAATTCTTTAAAGTTATTATTTCGAAAATGCGAATGGCACNATAAAATTATGGCACCAATATCATCATACCGCGCGCACCGAAACTTGCAAATAATCAAACGCCCCATCTCTGCTAAGCACAATCTGAACATAATTTCAGTTTTACGAAACTTGCTGTTGTTGCACGACAAGTTGGATTTCGTTATCTGTAGCTTCTGCGAACGAAATTTTTGCAAGTTGCTACAAAAAATGATCTTAAACTGCTTCAACCTTCATATATATTAGTCAATAAGTTATTGTGGATTTGAACATACATTTGCAATAAAAAATAAAAATTTTGCTGTAACAGGCGATGTGTATACGTAACTGGTCTAGGAATCATACATCCCCGATTTACTTTTATGAATAATATGTTTGATATTATTAGATTGTTGTTAATAATAAAAATATCATTACTTCTCTTATATGGGATTTAAGTTTTAAATATTTGCAATATTTCAATATTATTTTGGAAAATGTTAAAAATTATTTTGCGATGTATTTTAAATTCACAAATGCATATGTCCGTGCCGGTCTATTTGATAAAAAACAATTCTTGCCGGTCGAATTTGCTTGAAAATATCCACCAGTGCTCAACTCTGGCCTTTAATCCTAAGTCAACATTCAATTCTTTAAAGTTATTATTTCGAAAATGCGAATGGCACATCATCAACTAATGCGCTTAAATGTCTTTAATTAGCACAAGCAACTTTCCAACAATGTTAAGTGCAATGAAAAGTAGCAATATGGTTCAAAGAAATTGTTATTAGATTAATAAAATGTTTGCTTGAACTATACAAAAAACATTTAATTAGCTTCTTATTTTATAAATTAATTTAAAGAAAATAACCATATTTTAGAATAGAAATGTACTCGAGGTATTACATGCGTGAGGATATAAATCTATTTCACAAACTCCATTAGTAATTTGGAAAAAGACTGTAGTTAGCATCTATTTGTTTATTTCATGTCGATTCATGCATTTTAGCATGCAGAAATCCTAGAAAAAAAATTGTACGTGAATCAGTGTAAAAGACCTCTTCAAGCACTGTAAACAATAAGCTTAGTAAACCAAGTGCATCTATAGTTCTATATTTGCACAAATAGGAAATGCAAAGTCCTTATTTTACTATTCCCAAATCAGGAATGACATTGTATAAAGTGGGACGATTTCCATTATCATTAAGGCCTTGTCGAAAATGTAAAATGAGAAATTGTAACAGTTAAAGCGAAACATATACATGTATGTCCTGAATATCAATCGTATCGGTGTAAAGCAATAAATCATTTTGTATTACCATTGTCATAATTGATTTTGCAAACTCTTAGAAAAAATATTAATATATTTTATTTACAATAAAAATTTGTTTTTTTATGCCTGTTGTTCCTTTAAATGTCTTATTATTTTAACGATGGGAAATTCTCAAATTTCGGTTTTTTGTATCTAATTAAGCAATTACAAAGAAATATTATTTAACTGAAAATAAAACAATAATAAAATAAGTTGCATAATATATTGGTGGAATTGGGATTTTATGCATTCAAGAACAAAGATCATTTGGTGAAAAAATCCAATTTCAGAAGTTTTAATTTCTTTGCTTGCAGTTGTCACCAGATCACCAGAGCCTGCCAAATAGAAAGTCGGGGTACCTCAAGTAGTCTACAAACTGATGATTTGGTGAATTCACGATTTGATCGGACCTTACCCTTGAATTGTGTCACTAAAGTCGGCGTGATCGTGAGAAACCTCTGGCGACCCCTGGAAAAAGAGTACTGCCCTGTGTTGAGTTTTGTCAGCAGAGTGAAGCCGAAAGCCAATCTTCAGTTGAGAGGGTTGCGCCTCTCCCGCTTTAGCCAACCAATGCTAATAACGGTGGTAACTTTGAGAACGCCTGCTAACTGCTATAAATATCCGGAAATTATATTGGAGTGTGGGCACATTTACTGAATGCAAATCATCTAGTGAATTAAAGACTCCGATTAAAAGGCATGTTGGATCATAACTGCATGTGACACAGCAAAGCTGCCTCACAGAAATTCACAGCAAACGCTGGTCTAGGCCTATCTCATAAACCAGAGACAAAGATTTATGCCTGCATGACTGCCCCATGAGACGCACTCATTACTGACACCAGTAGCAGTCTTGCTAACATTGTTACCCCTGTGTCGCCGTCTGTCTACCCAAAGCTGAACAGACAGGCTTCTCGACCGTTACCCACTCAGATGTACAAAGTATACATGGTGGTACATTTTATTACCGTGGTTTTAACGTCAGATGTAGGTGCGGGACTCCGTACAGCAACGCGTTCACTGAGTGTTGGTTATTAATATCCAGGAACCACCACGAGGAGGTACTCTCTAGGATGATTTGGGCATAGCCCTTACGGTTCTCAAATAGAAAGTATAATTTTTAGCACTCTAGCCAATAAGAGGAGGAGTGTTGATGAATTCACTCCAAAATTTTAATTGTCATTAGAAGATTTTTTTAAATGTTTCTAAATTGAATGAATTACTGATTCAAAAATTTGGAGTGTGTACTAAAATCCCAATGAAAATCAAAATAAGTGTGCACAATGATGTTTTTGCAAATTATTAGCAATCTTGAACATTAACTAATAAATGTTATTTCAGGACTTGTACCTATTCTGCCATGCATGTTAGAAGTTGAAATAAGAAAAAAATGTAACGGATGCTACATAAGAAGGCTCAAAAGCCAATAATGCCCTAAGCTGTTAGTGATAACTTTTTTTATTACAGATCATGAATTTGTGCAAACATATGCGCGAGGAGATAGGTGCTTTATAAAATAATATACATTAGCAACAACTATAAAGGTTATATTGATTTTGGATTGTAAATGTACAAGTAAGTTAACTTATATATCTTAAAAAATATATGTATACTTGAAGTATGTTATTTCCAATATTAGTAACAATTATTATTATAAATACTAGGAAACTGCCTGTGCTATGCACAGGGATTTCAATGGGCTGTATTAGGCCACGCGCAAACGATACAAATTTTTTTGCGAAACCAATTAAGATAAGAAACCAGATTGGAGGAATTCAAATTATTTCAAAATTATCCAATCACATTGCTCGATATAATTGATTTAACAACAAAAGTTGTAGCGTTTGCGCACGGCCTTAGATATTTAATAAATGAATGAACTTTAAACAAACCATATGTTGCTCTTAATATTAAATAAGTAATAAATGTGATCATCATACATTGGTAAAATGATTTTTATTCACAATTTTAGCATATGCCACTCCTTAATTAACCATTTAATTTTATAAGCACATTCAAAGCATGGCAACACCTATTGCAAAAGTGTGTATAGAATCACAACAAAATCGAGTCCATTATTGTAGTTGTAGGTGTATAGATAAAAACAATGTGGGCAAGTAGCCCAGTGAGTAAAGGCACAGTTGGATAATTTGAGCAAGCGCGACCGCAGGATTTTTTCATCGGGGCCCAAGCTCTCAAGTATCCAATACTCTTACAGAGCAGTTTAAGATATCCCTTTATTGCAGTTAACTATAGTAATAATGGGGGCATTGTTGAAGGTCCTCTTTAAATGACCATCAAATGTATTGCTATCAGCACCAACCCACCAACAAGAAATCTTCCCTAAATGTTCCAGGAATGTATCTAAAGTGTGGTAAATGGCGGGAGTGGGAATGTTCCAGGAATGTTGTCATTGAGTGACAGAAAATGTTTCGAGAATGTTTCAGAAAATGAACAACATTTTATATACGAAGATTTCAAAAAATAGGTGCAAGTAGTAGCAATAGTGTTTTAGCATCACTGTAGTCATTCAAATTACGAATTATTTTTCAGTTACTGACAATTACTATACTTTATGCTTTTTCTTGCTTCATCAGGTCTTACTGAAATNTTTTAGCATATGCCACTCCTTAATTAACCATTTAATTTTATAAGCACATTCAAAGCATGGCAACACCTATTGCAAAAGTGTGTATAGAATCACAACAAAATCGAGTCCATTATTGTAGTTGTAGGTGTATAGATAAAAACAATGTGGGCAAGTAGCCCAGTGAGTAAAGGCACAGTTGGATAATTTGAGCAAGCGCGACCGCAGGATTTTTTCATCGGGGCCCAAGCTCTCAAGTATCCAATACTCTTACAGAGCAGTTTAAGATATCCCTTTATTGCAGTTAACTATAGTAATAATGGGGGCATTGTTGAAGGTCCTCTTTAAATGACCATCAAATGTATTGCTATCAGCACCAACCCACCAAGCAAGAAATCTTCCCTAAATGTTCCAGGAATGTATCTAAAGTGTGGTAAATGGCGGGAGTGGGAATGTTCCAGGAATGTTGTCATTGAGTGACAGAAAATGTTTCGAGAATGTTTCAGAAAATGAACAACATTTTATATACGAAGATTTCAAAAAATAGGTGCAAGTAGTAGCAATAGTGTTTTAGCATCACTGTAGTCATTCAAATTATGAATTATTTTTCAGTTACTGACAATTACTATACTTTATGCTTTTTCTTGCTTCATCAGGTCTTACTGAAATTCTTTATACATAATGATATTTATAATTATGAATGGCGCCTCTAATTACAGTTAGCAACAATGCAATTATTTGTAATCTTAAATCAACTAGTATTTTAATTACTAAAGTGTAATATATATATATTTGAACATTCTTGGAATGTTCCATTGCTGCGTGGGCAAACACGATTATAGTTCACCAGGGGCTTCCAAATTCTTTACTTTTCTTTCGATTATGGTTGCTGGAATACTCAGATGGACTGAAAATGACGCAATGTTGGCAGGAGAGATTCTACTGTGTAATTGAATTTGTTAATGAAGAAGTTCGGTTGAAATGCTCCTCCTTGCCGCACTGTTTTGAAAGATTAACACGATCCATCTGGGTTGTACAAGGCTAGTAAAAATTATGACTTGGAATTGGTACAAAAGCATTATTGCAGCTGTTGAGTAAAGAATCAGGAGAAGGTTGCGAAGGTCTTCACACATTGAGGAATGTTATTGAGGCTCACTCAGATGATCTCTGTTTTGAACATTCAGAGTGATTCAGACCAATTTTGTAGTACTATCACAACAAGAGTATTTTGATTAAGCCAAAAATAAAAATTGTCATTCTCGTCATTCTGAAGAAATAAAAAACAATATGATAATGATAAGCCTCTAATCTTGTAGGAAAAAAAATTGTTTGACATGATAATGACATATTTTTTACACAGGCTACTAACAGTGGTAGTTTAGTGAGCACCTGCTGCAACCAAAAGCTACTGTGACACCGCAAAGCTGCCTCACTGGCACACAAACACTGGTCTTTGATCTATCCTATAGGCTAGAAGAAAGATATGACAACCATAAAAGCTCAGGAGCCAGTAGGGATTTTGCTGTCAGTGCTTCCACTGCATCTCCATCTGTGCACCACAAATTAAACAAACAGGCTTCATTACCGTCATTGTCCTCATCTTCATAAAGAACTCATGACAAAAACTTGATTTGCCTTATTGCTTAACGTCCTCTGTAGGTATGAGACTCAGTACAGTGACGCCCCCTCTAAGACATTGGCGTTACTCAGGAAACCCAGCGGAGAGGGTGGCTTACTACCGCAGTTTGGGTGCTCTGTCCCTTAAAAAATTTTCATGTGGCCGAGGTTCTGTATTAGTCGTTCTTTTCCCAACATTTTAGACACCTAATAATTGTTTTAAATTGATAAAGTTTGCTAGTGAGATATATTAGTCAAGCAATTATTGTTAAATATGAATGAGAATGCTCTAATCCTTCATCTATTTACTCAACCAGTGCTGTACCTGATATGGTAGTTGAAGAATATACATATACTAAGTTTGAATCTACATTAACTCTCTAATGCTCCTAGTTGCAAATTTGCAATTTTAGTTAGATACATTCTGTAATTTCAATATTGAATATACTTTGAGCAAAAACTGTATGCCTTGCTTACCCATATGGTGCACTAAGCACCTATCATTTGTGATTTACTCAACTTTGACATTGATTTTTTGGCGTCTAATAGACATTTTTTATTTTCAAAAAATACAAAAATGGCCATTTTTAGAAATATTTTACAATATCTCATATTAGAAAAAAGGAACTCAAAAAATATTTTCATACTCAGAGAACTGAAAAGTCAGCAATACAATCACTTTGAATGATTTTAGTCTGTTGCTAGCTGCTAAATTCATTCAATAAAATAAAGTAGCAAAATTCGGAGAGTGAGGGTATCATAATGAAAATTCTTATATCTTTATTTTTCATTGTTCATTGTGTTCACTGTTCAGTGTGTGTTATATTTTTAATCAATTTTATTTTGACGTGTTGTAGCTTAGTTAATTTTAAGTGCACGTTGTTTGTGTATATATTTTTGTAAATTTGTATTTATGTAAATACTCATTTGAATTGCAAAATTGTATATATGCAGCAATTTGCAAAAATTAACAGAATATACCTATTGAAGAGTTGTTTATAATATTTTTAATGAATTCTATTATAGATGAGCTGTAGAGGCAATAATGTACCCATATAAATGTACGTACGAAACATTTATCTCAAATACCGATGATAATAAAAATCAATCCTAGCAGTGTGTACTTACAAAAGGCTTCCTGTCCATTGAAATTGAATAGCAAAATCTTGATAAGTACTTATTCATTCGTTTTAAAATTTTCAATCAATTTTATTAACATAATAAATCTCGCAAATTTACATACCTCTCGTGCCCGGAATTCCAAATATGCAACTAAACCCGAAAAACTAATGAAAAATTTATGTGCTCAATTCAAAGATGGAATAGCAAAATAAAAAAAATTAACTATGTTTATTTTGATTACGCATTACAGAGTTAATATACCTTTTTATTGTTCATAGAAATAGCATAAATACAATTAGCATTACATACGATTAAGATGATGATTTTCATTTCTTTTTATTAGATATTTTCGAATAATTTGCTGTGTAATAAATTTAAGATCTACTTTATAATGTGATTTCATACTATGCGTGACTTTACATTGCAGAAGTGTCGTAGCAAAAGATTGAGTGAGAAACTTACATTTATGTAGGAATCTTGATGGAATACTCTTTGTAGCTCAGTTGCAGCAGTTTTTGGATCCCTTGCTTTTAGTGAAAATTTAATTATTATATTTAACCCAATCTATAAGAAACTGAATTTTGATATTTTTTGTGCAATCTTAACTTTGATTGGGGGGGTCCCATCTTAAGAATATCATTCAACGCAACCCATTGGCGTCATAACGAGGCCCAGCCCAGCCCAACCAAGACCAACGTTAACTTTGATTGGGGGTCCCATCTTAAGAATATCATTCAACGCAACCCATTGGCGTCATAACGAGACCCAGCCCAGCCCAACCAAGACCAACGCATAAGTCGATGCAATCTACTAGCAACAAGTGTTGACCATATTATTAAGCTTAACAAATTATTTTAACAGAAACTGTAAAATATATTAACTTAATCGGTACGTTCAACATATTCTTTACTAGACTGGTTTAACAACAGAAACGAAATGCCAAACGTTTCCTATAAATAGCATCACAACCGAGGTTTTTTGAAGAAAATCGTGCAGCATTAGGAGCCCAGAGTAAAATGCGTACCACCTCCTCTAATTGCAGTAATTTTGACGTGTGTTCTTTAAAGATGACGACGCAGTTCTTTTTGTATCATTAAAAGAAATTTCAAAATTGGATAATTTATTGAAGTTTTTCGCTCGCTTCAAAAGCCACACATCATTTTTATACGGCGTGAGAAAATTCCAGCTAATCAGTTAATTATGGCAATAATATACAAATATGTTAACCAATTTGCGAGTGTATTTATATAGTTTTGTAACCAAACTGTTTGGTAGTTCTGTTAAACAGATTATAAATATGGTCATTAATGCTTGTAGCCCTGACTTAAATAAATTTAATATTACGGTCTATTATAGAACTTACAAATTACCTAACAATGTGTTTGACCGACCTGATAAGGCTCATTTAGTGATTGTATGCTAACTTGAGATTTTCCAAATGTTAAATAAAATGGCAATGCAGTGATGGACATGACCAGATTTGGTAACGGGTCAAAGTTATGACCTACGACCTGACCCGTCGACATAGACAAAGGAGTGACACGTAACTCGACCAATAGCTCGACCCATAACCCAATTTTGAAAATTTAAAATTTCCATAGGCGCAGCTAGAAATAACTTGTATACGCAAACGAATCCTTTGGGCTAGTATTAATGGCTAAAATAAAATCTATTAGAAATGGCGTTTTGTACGCAAGACAATCAGTTGTGTTAATATAAATGTTAAAATCTAATAGAAATCAAATCATTTTGTTAGTACATTGTAATTAATTAGACAGTGTTTGAAAATGAAAAAATTGCTGGAATTGTTGCACAAGGTGAGTCAAACTACCTTCCTTTTTTATAATTTGTGGCACTTGGTGTGTAGTTGAATTGGAGGAGTGGGTGTGGTCGCATTTCAAAGAGGTAGGCGTAAAGTTTTCTTTGGAATACAGTCAGTTGCTATCATGCGTTGGAGCAGAGAGGAGAATGCATTTGCCTTGGTGGCGAATTTTTACAACCCTCAATCTGTGATTGCCACCCATTACGCATTTGCAATTATTTCAATGTAGCCCCAAGAGGCCCTGTTCTTGCCAGGAAATCAATTTTTGCATGGGTAAGAACTTCAGAGAAACCGGCAGCAAAACACAGAAAAGAATTTGTATCGCTAGGCACGTCAGAACACCTGAAAACATCAAAGCTGTGAAGACTTCCTTTTTGTGAATAGTGGCCCCTAGTTTTTTGAAGAGAATGAGGCAACAGTTACAGTAAATTGATTTTTTTTGTCAAGCAAATTTAAGAATTTAATCTAGAAGAGATTTGGTTTCAGCAAGACGGGAAATGACACCACTTCAAGGGCTTCAATGAATGTTTAGTGAGAACATTTTCCTGATTTCAAGAAGGGGAGGTTTAGAATGACCGGCCCGTTCACCGGATTTAATTCACTGTGATTTTTATTTGTGGGGGTTACTTGAAATCCCAAGTTTATGTCAACCGACATGCTAGTAATAGTCGCGGAAATTACCCGGAAATTATTTGTCGAGTTCATGGATTCTGGAGGACGTTATTTAACTGATGTGATCCTTAAAACTATTTAAGCAAAACTTTAAAGATGTACTTTCATTATAAAATAAAAATCAAACCTTTCTGAATTACGCAGCTTGTTTTATTGGCCTTTGAAAAAAGGAAGTTACTTGACTCACCTTGTAGAACTGTATGTTTTGACTAGAATTGAAAACCGGCAAAGCATTATGATCCACGACACTATTCGTGACCCGACATTAATTAAATTTGTGACCTGTTTCTATCTTTGGACATGACCCGAAATTTTTTTACCACGCTCGACCCAATCCAGTCCGGCTCGCGGAACGTTATGTACGGTCTAAATCTGGACAAATTATATGATGCAAACGTAAAATTTTTACTTCAAAATATTATTTTTCAACACATTCTGACCACTTGCCCCATTTTCCGATTCCTCAGCCTAAACCTTGCTCTGGCCATTACCATTTCAGCGCAACCCTAACCATGGCCGAGATCAAATTAAAAAAATTGGAAATGGTTATTATCCTACTTCATACTGGTGAGTTCACCGAGCTGAGACTTGCCAGTGTGAAACTGTGAAAAGGAAAAATATAATAAAAATTTTAATTATATCAGTTAAACACAATCTCGTTAGTTTGGTGAAGAAGAAAAAGAAGAAAAATCTATATTCAGAAAATGTTTTAACAATAAATAGAAATACTGGTGTGGTTCAAACTGACAAAAAGTATTAAATTATACATGTAGATACGGACTTTCCCTGAAATTTCAATTGAAAATCAGTTATAGACTCTTTTTCATTAAAAACTGAAGTCCTGAATACATCCGGGGTCCCTGAGTAGCAGCAGGCGAACAACTACTGCCAATCAGTGTTTTCTATAATTATCCTATTTGTTTGAATCATCCCCTTTGAATTTTTGAAAACACATATTAAGTAGTATGCCGTGTGTCCCTGTACCTCAGTATTCCAAAACTATGCTACTAAAAATGCCAAGAAATTATCATAAGAAATCTGGAGTTATTGAAATATTGGCCACATCATGTTTTTCTGATTTAAGTGAAATTATGAGTTACTGAATTCGAATGAAAATATGTATTGAAAATCATCCGGAGTCGGAATCTGAGCTAAAACTTTTTTAAGTTTGGGGAACAACAATTGTTCATGAAAATTACTAGAACTTGGAGGTTTGTCAAACATAACAGTAAATGTGATAAATTGAAGGCTTTCCTATCATTTTATTTATCATTGTAGTAGCATACGTACATGCAAATTACATTTATTATATCTTTCAATGAAAAAAATATTCGCCTAGATGTTTCTGTATTATGCTTTGTTAAATATATCAGATCTTTAATCAGATTTATTTTTCTTCTGTGGGTTTAATATATATGTAGGACTGTATATGAATAAAATTCATTAATAACCTTATATTAGCCACTTCTTAGTGGTGTTTAGGACAAAATTGATCACTTATGCAACTAAATCTGCTTCACTTAACCTGTAAAAAGATTTTTGCTGGTGATTTTGTACATCCCTCTGTATTTTTGAAATTGGGTCATTTTGAGCCAATGAAAACTTATGATAGTTTGATGAATTTTTTACCCCCACTAAAAATAGGTTTTTTAATTTAAATATAAATGTCTTTTTGAATAAAAAGCGTCAAAACATATTTTTTTATTATTGAGTTATTCATGCACTCTCATCCAATAAATGAATAATTACAAATTTGTAGATATATTCATAACCACACACCAATAATTGTTACCATGATGGAAATGAATTTATTTTCACGAATATCAATTTATACCTTCCAACACACTGTCTACTTATAACTACATAAATTTTGTTTGTTGTCTTTTTGGGATCAAATGTTACCATTTTCATTTAAATATAGATTACTTACCCAATAAAAATAAAAATACAATAGGCAAGATATCATATTTCAGTAACGCTAAATTTTGGGATTATTATTTTATTACCTGGCATAGGTTCAAAAAATTACTATATTCAAATATTGTTGCTATAAATAATTTTTATTTTTGCGTTCTCAATTTTTAAATCATCTATTCTAATGGATTTGAAGACTAATGACAAAACCAGTTGTAATATTTAAACTAATAATTTCTTTCAACATAGACTATCATTAAAGATAATGGATACATCCTGCCAAATTATACTCTTTGTGTACTGAGAAACATTTTTTCATTAAATCTTTTCAAATTTGAGAAATTTAAGATTTGCATTGGAAGGATCTCAGTTCAGTTCCTCAAATAATAATATTGTTCTTAGGTCCTGTTGAAAATACTGCTAATTTACATGCAACTCATTGTGGTTTTCTGTATTATGAAATTTTTTTAAAAAAGCATTTTTACATATGCGTAATGTAATAGTAATTGGTTTACATTTAAAGATATGTGCTTTACTGAATTACTTTGAACATGTCCTCAACCTATGATTCACTTAAATAGTCCAGAACATTTTAGATACAATGAATTCGTTAAACATTTATTTAATGAGATTATGAATTAATTGTATAGTTTCCTTAAGTTTTTAAGAAGGAATTTTTGTTAGGCCCCCTCTTAGTGGCGGAAATGTAGGCAGAAAGTGAGATTGCCCTTTCCCTAAAATCAACTCTTCAGAGAAAACAACTCCCCTAACTATATAATTTAACAGTATACGGCCTTTTAGTTATTTAATATACTGGGTAATAAATGTAACTTTGCTTTCCTTAACCAAAATTTGTTTTGCCGCCACTGAGACCTCTAGATTTACCAAACTCGTTTATTAATTGCGTTAAACTTAAAAAACATGTCTTAATGTGTCCTTTCAAAATTTGACATTGCGTTGTAAATTTATGGATGATTAAATTTAAAAATATTGAACAATTGAAATCTTTTAAAAAGCATTTAAAAATCTTCCTTAAGCAAAAATATATTTCTGGAAAATCATTGCTAGGATACAAATTTTATAACAATGACTATACTATAATTCGTTATTAAAATAGTACTGTAGTGATTTATCCATAGCCTGGAAGATTTTTTTGTAATTTATGTGAATTGTATGTAAGTGTTTTTGTGAATTTAATGACGCTATTCAGATAAATTATCAGTTATTAAATTGTTAACATTTATCTGAATAAAGATTCTCTTATCTTATCTTATCTTATCTTATCTTATAAATCTTCAATTCGACTCTTTATGAGTTTCAGCTTAATCCTGATTCACCTAGGATTTTATTAAAAATTGAGATAACTTCTTAAAAAATTGAATCGCTTATTGCTATTGAACTAATAAAGAAAAATTCTGAAAAAACAAAGGATAGAGAATTGCCTTCTCTTTCACTTACGCCTATAATGTCACGATATCTTACTGTGCGTACATAGCCTGGATGGTCTATTTTCAAAAAACTAAAAAGTTGAGGTTAGTTGTGCTGCCATGTGGTTAGACCTTCTTATTATCTAAACATTAAGAAGGGAAAAGCTTGAACGTTCTTTACAAAATCGGAATTTACATTTAAAAATAGTTAATGCACAGGTCTTCACCATTATATGATAGTACGCTGGCCCATAGAAATGTCAATTTCCAACGAATTCCAACCTACTGAATAGGGTTGGATAAAATTGTTCGAAAATGGGGACAACGCGGTTTGTAGCCTTCGAGAAACGTAAGAGCAATTAATGTTAAATGCGAATAAATATTTTGCAATCATCAGTGTGCCACGTTTGGAATTTTTACATTTGATTCTAAAAGTATTGTGATTTGACAAAATGCTAGCTTCGGTGCAAAAATGTTGAAGTAACATTTAAAGAACAAGGATATATTCTAGTGTAGAGCCCATGTCTTGCCAGTGTTCATGCCCATGCCCGCTTTCGTACCAATAAGGATACGCAGTGTGCAGAGGCGCACCCAGAGGGGGGGAACTGGGGGAATGTCCCCCCCTCAACAGAGCAGACCTGCTTGCATTCCTCATGAAATATTTGTTTGGAACCAGTAGCGTAAGCAAGGTGTGGAATGTCTCTCATTCAGATTTTCAAAACTGGTTAAATAAAAATATTTTCGGTAAAAGATATTAAAAAATTATAAACTAAGGTGATGAAATGTATTTCTTAGCGTCGAATTCATCATTGAGTGTACTGCTCAATTTGATGACCAAAAAATATATCGTGCTTCTACCACCCAATTCAATGTTTTATGTATATTGAAGGCTTAACATTAACCTTATTTCACACTATTGTGACATTCTGTCGGACACCTCATCTTGTCAGGTCAAACCTAAAGAAATTAAACTATGATCACAGCGTTTACATAAGGTATCTATGGCAGAACCAAATTTCCCATTAGCAATATCTAACTTTTGATTTTCTAGAATAATTTTTTTTTAGTGCTAACAGATGTTTGATTTTTATTGAAACCAAACTAGTTAACTTCTATTATTTTTTATCTAATATTTGTATTCTAATTATTGCCAAAAATTGGAAATAATCTATTGTCTGAAACACAAAAATTGATTAATTTAATAAACTAAAAAAATCTATTTGTAGGGTTCCAATTAAAAATTGCATATTCCTGCGTGCCTGTAATTTATGACGAGGAACAAATAACAGCGCTACTTAAGTGAAACTAGGAATGAGAAATATAGCCATTTTGAATGAAATGTGGACTAATCATTTGGAAAAGATAGATTGAAATTGAACAAATAGACCACAGTTTTAGTGAATGCTATATATAATTTGTTTAACGTTTTGAAATTGTATATTGAAGAACTGAATTTATTATTTTCAATTCAATGTCCAGATTTCATTGATAATTTCTATTCTAAGATACCTTACTTTGATCTAGCAAGCCGCAATATTGTAGAAAACCTCCTAAAAAATCTCATGAAAATATGCAGAATTGGAATTAAGTGGGTTGTTGCGGATTCAGGCTGGGTAGGGATTGGCCTAAATTTTCTGATTAGAGTTATTAACGTCTAAGACGGTAAGAAATATCTAGAAATCACCGTACTACAAAATGAAAGAAGTGTTTTCTATTGAAATTTGGAACAGTAAACAGTGCATCAGCCTGTATTCGAAACTCGTCTCACCCATTGCTCTAAGAAAAAATAAGTGTGTTAGCCAGCCTAATAATGGTTATATTGGTGAGGTGTATGGGAAATAATTCATTTTTAGTAATTGATAACATAAACATTCATTATTCTTCATCCGTTCGTTAGGTTAAAATATATATATATATATTTAAATGAAATGCTACATAAATGCAATTTTAAAATTGAATCCACTATTTGACTCATTTCGATCTTTTATTGATCATCGTCAGAATATTTTCCCAGAAAATTTTTTTTTACAAAACTATAAACTACACTTTATAATTAACTAAAATAATTGTATATGATAAGATTTAAAATAGATGTAATCTTTGAAATGTATTCATTTGCTTGTTCAGTATGTTGGTCCGTTCTAATTTCTTAAAGTATAATGCTTCCCCTATTTTTGTATTGTTAGTTTTTATAATGATGTTAAAATTGTCTTTTTTAATTTCATGATGGTGTTGAAATATTTCAGTATTTAAATGTCAATTAATATGCTCTTTTATGCGTTTCCCGTAATGGCGGCCTGTTTCTCCAATGTACAATTTTTTACAATTGTCACATTGATATTTATAAACTATTGAAGAAACTAAGTTTTAGGGAATGTTGTCTTTGTTCTTAAAAAGATGTTCAGTGTTCAAAGTACTAAAAATTGGAATAAGTCTTGATCTTATGAGCGTTTTATTGATATTTACTAAGTTATTTGACAATTTCGTGATGTTGTTTTCTACATATGGAAGTTTCCAATATATTTTTTGCTTCTCTTCATCTTGCAATAATTGAGTAGTTAAGTTAACTTTGTTTCATTATCTTGTTGTACAATTTTCTTCATTAATTTATGCGGATAACCATTGTTTTCAAAAACTGTGTACAATGTGTCAAGTGCTGATGTTAGAACTTTGTAATCAGATGATATTGCATAAATTCTTGCTTGCAATTTCATCAAAAAAATTTTTTGTGAGAGATTCCAAAGGAATCTCTCATCAAAAAAGCATTCGTCACATTTGTTAAGATTGATTGACAGGTGCTAATTGATGAGTCATAACCCATTGTTAATTCATGAATAATATAAGAGGGGGTGTGGTTACAGAGTGCAGTTATTTGCGCATCACATAATCATTCTATGAATAATTTTAGAATTTACATGTGTAGGTATTGGAGGATTTGTTATATATGCTACCAATCTTAATGAATAATGTATACTAACATTATATCTCATTATTAATGGGTGGTTGTATTGAATCAAGTCAAGTCTATGACGTATTGTAGTATTTGGGATAATATTTGGTCATGTATATGCAAAGTTTACATAAGTGTATAATAAACGTCTTAACAAATTTGCCTTTTTGCAAAAAATTTCCTAAGTATTGTTAATAAATTAGTTGCTTTGTATGCAAATTGATTGATATTTTAAAACGTGAAGGCATATTTGTCTTAAGAAAAATACAAGAATCTTTAAAATACATAATTTTATATAAAATTTTGTGTGAATTTTATTTTGGAGGGGCGTAAATACATATTTCTTGTTAGATTTATTTTTACATGCTTCTATTTACGTTAAAACATTGCCAGGCGTAATATCATTTTTATAACTATACCGTGTTTAATTTACTTAAATCTTGGAAACATATGTATAATTTCAACAAAGCGCATTAGTAGACAGAAAAGCTAAAAATTCCGTCATTTTAACTAGAATGGCGTGTTTTTAATGCAAAAATAAATCTTTGTGGGAAGATTAATTGCGGAGGATGCCTTCTTACTTACTATGGTAAGGTAATTTTATGCTTCGAAATGTGAAATTCTCTTTGTATGTCAGAGATTTCAATGCTTTATAACACATAGTAAGGGTGTCATGAAGACTCATATTAAGCAGAATGAGTTACATTTTTTACAAATTACATTGAACTTGTGTGCGATCAACGTCATTAAATATATTATTAATGAAACCGGCATGTATATGTATAAATCCTACTAGCAAGATCGCATGTATAATTTTTCGGAAAAGCAAAATTGCCTTNTTATGCTTCGAAATGTGAAATTCTCTTTGTATGTCAGAGATTTCAATGCTTTATAACACATAGTAAGGGTGTCATGAAGACTCATATTAAGCAGAATGAGTTACATTTTTTACAAATTACATTGAACTTGTGTGTGATCAACGTCATTAAATATATTATTAATGAAACCGGCATGTATATGTATAAATCCTACTAGCAAGATCACATGTATAATTTTTTGGAAAAGCAAAATTGCCTTTATCATGTGAGTCTATATATCATATGTCTGCAATGTTAACTCGACTTTATGCATAACCCCTGTTTTACTTTTTCTGAAAACGAGTTTTTTTTATCATATATTACACTTGTAATGAAATATCTCTCTTTTTTCTGTATTTGGATATTACCAAAACGAATGGAATTCTTACAATGGAAAAATAATAGCATATTTGAAAAAATGATGTTTAACCCTTTTACCTGTAATCTATTGATTCCCGCGAGATTTTCATTTTATGTAATAGTTAGTGAACTTAACTCAGTTTCATAAGAACTTTGCTATGTATAATACACATTTTTATGTGTTGTCAATTGGTGAGCAGTTTACAATTTGCAGTGTGTATCCAACACATACAAAAGACGGCACTGTGATAAAATTATTTTGTAAAACGAAAATTGTTTTTTTCTTCTCTGTTGAAATTCTAATAATGAACAGACTGGGGTTCAACCAGTAATCTCTCAGTAAAAACTGAGTGTGTTATCATTACACCACTGTTCACTTAATTCAATTTTAAACTTTATTTGTTATAACATTTGGTTGTTACTAAAATTCCATCTTGCGCGCACACATAACACATAGTTTGAATATTAGCATAGCGTGGTTAATCAAAACTTCAGTAGAAATTGGAGATATAATCATACTATCATACAGCGTACTGACATTGATTAATTTTCATGTTATTT
>CABFPE010000207.1:894428-917038 GCA_900660155.1 Hofstenia miamia | reverse complement strand
TAGAAAACCCACGTAAAAGTATATAAATGTGTAAAAAGTGACAAACCATATAAAGAGAAAAAAGTGTATAAAGTAGAAAACCCATGTAAAAGTATATAAATGTGGGAAGGTAAAACTAAAAAGTAAGTAAGTAAATGTGGGAAAGTAAAACTGAAAAGTAAGTAAGTAAATGCAAACTAAATTAGGTCACATAAATACCACAAAAACTAGTAAAAGTACATGCATGACGTCAGTAAAACACCCCCCGCCAATATCTACGGCGTCTCAGGTCAAAGGCCAACCCTCTCGACCAATCAGTGAAAAGTGACACCTCCTTCCCCCACCTCTCGACCAATCAGAAAAAAGTGACACCTCATGGAAGTCCCTTCTACTACTGACATCCAAATTCAGTAAAGTGAAGTTCAAGAAGCATTTTTAAACTCAGCAGTTGATCTATGGAATAACTTACCAATTGAAATAAAGCGAATTAAACTTAAAAATCAAATTAATAACTACCCCCTTAAACAATATATCCCTAAAATAGGTTCCACATCATGGAAAGGATTCTAGTTCTTTAAAAGATATCATTAATTAGCAATAAACTGGGTAAACTGATAATTCCGAACCCATGTTTTTTGTTATGTTTTTATAGTTTTTGTGCATTTTATGTTGTTATTGACGCATTAAGTGTAGTATTAGCAGCCTTTGTTGAGGTGTCTAATTATGTCAATGTACTACACTTAATAAGAAATTCTATTCTATTCTAATTTCCCTATGTAGCGAATTCCAGGGCCGAATGGTGACATTAACAAAAGATTTCGCTAAAACATTAAGATAAGAGATTATGTATTAAAATAAAGGTTGGCAATTAAATAACTGATTATTTATATGAATAGCGTCATTTTATATGCAAATCACATACATAGAAATTCACATGAATTACAAAAACAATTCTTCCCAGCTATGAATAAATAACGATAATACTATTTCAATAACAAGTTATTGAATAGCTATTATTATAAAATGGTATCATAGCCATGACTTAACAGATATATTTTGCTTAAGGGAAAGTTTTAAATTCTTTTGAAAAGGTTTCAATTTTCTAACTATTATATTAATGAGCCTTGAACTTTAACTTTCGGTCAATAGTTACAATGGTTACATTACCTTTATTCACCGCAAAAACATCGTAATTACTTTTATTGGGCTGTTTTAGCTTTATTTATTTTAATCTTATGCATACAAAAAGTTTTTGATAAATTTTTGAATTTTATAGATTCCACTGCTGCGTGCATTGTTGTATCATTGCTGAAAATGCAAGTGTCATCTGAATATTGGATTAAATTGTAAACGGTAACAATTCCAAAAAATTATTAAATTTAACTCTCTGGAATATTTGCTTGATGAACTAGCTATCAATTGCTTACTACTACAAGAAATTTTAAAGATACTCTTTCCATTAGTATGTTATGATTAATAGAATTAAAGGCATTTGAAAGTTCTAAGCAGGCTATAGCTTCGTATTTATTAGAATCGAGTGATGGTCTCAATTTTCAGTAACATTTAATAATGCAATAGTTGAGTAATTTTAGTTTGATCATAAATTATACATATTTAAATGTTAATTGTTTGATTATCCAATAATTTTTCGAATATTGTACTTATTGGAGAAAATTGAGCTTCTTCAATAATTAGTGGTAAGTGATGGATAGTTTTCTTAAAAATTGGAGTAACATGAAAAGTTTTAGATCATTCGTGAAGTAATTACAATTTATGCATTCATTATTAAATTTTAATAATATAATGCATTAGTAAACTGTTAAAAATTGCTTAAAAATATAAGTTTGCAAATTTACTTGATTGTAAGAATTTCATAAGTATCTTGACTTCGAAAATTTACAGTCCTTGATATAAATTATTGTTTTCGATTTTTCATGAGTTTTGTTATATTTTATTGACATTGTTCCATAATTGAATGTTTTTAGGTAAATTTTAACTGATTTTCTAAATTTATTAAAGTTTGGTTATTTTATATCAGAAAGGAACTTGTTCCAAAATTGCACATGGTAGATATTGGGTTGTCCTTATTATTAAAGAGATTTTTCGAATAATTCCAAATGATTTAAATAATTGCATGTAATATGAGGCAAATAATGTATCGCTGTAAATAATTCGCTAACTTTCGCGAACACTGTTGTGCACATCATTTTTTCAAAAAAGCAGACTGCGAGCCCGTCTCTATACACTTTCGACCCTAGCACATAACATATTTGTAAGCTGCTTAATGATTTATGTATTCATTTTCTTTGATAAATTTCTATGGGTGTAATACGTGGCGCATCACAATAGAAATTAATTAATCTTTAATCCCATTAATGCCAGAAGTTTCTTAATTCCATGACTTCCAATATCATTCTTGTGAAATATTAAATGTAAATGCTAAATTTTTCAAAATTGACAAGTTTATTTTCCAATCGACTACGTTTATTACTATGATGCAAATACAGTTCTATATTTTTATGTTAAGAAAATTGTACATCGGAATCATGGTAAGTGTAGTGTTGGAAAATGTAGAGATGAAATTTTTTGTAAAAATGTGTATCATGGGGATAAATAAAAAATATAATTAAGTATTTAGGATATTTTTATGCATGTTTACAAATTTTTAGAATAATTATGCATTTTATTCTCTAAAAATTCAATAATATACAACCCTCTTTTAAATATAATATAAAAAGTGTTTCTGGAAAACTTTAATCAAATTAAATTGTTCTATTTTCCTTTGCAAAAATTTCCCTATTTTAACAAAAACATTTAAATATCTTTCGACTTACAAAGTCATCATCAGTTTTAAAAATAACTCCCTCTAAATTTAGTTGATTTTATAATAATATTTTATTTCCCATTATGAATTTAATAGATTTTCACTGAATTAACATTAACTGGTTTTTAAATATTTGAGTTTATTCATTTATTCCGAACCAAATAAAATTGTAAAAACAAATTTTTTAGAAACTACATGTGGTAGATTAGAAAAAACGATGCTGCCTGATCAAATTATTCAATCATTCAATTTCTCAAAAAAGGGAGTATTTTTTATACTCGTTGATGTGTACAAAATTGCAACTGAGAAAGAAATTTACAAAAATGAAAGAATAAAATTGGCTATATTTTAAGGAGTTAATCTCTTGGGATCACGTGGGAACATTGACGTGAGACGAATGTTTTGCAATCCCAAAAACAACATGGTTACACGTTCTAAGCCAATGCCTCCACCGGCATGTGGTGGACAACCATACTTAAAGGCGTCAAGATATCCTTGAATTTTCACCAAATCTAAAAGAAAACAATTTAGCAGCAGTAAGCTACTAAATAAAGTTTTGACATAAACATTTATTAAATTAAAACTAAAGAAAATATTCATTTTGTTAAATATTTGGACAATATTTGTGAAAATTAATGAGGCAAAACCAAAACTACATTCTGTTGTGAATAGGAAGCGCAATTGACGTAATTGCTCAGCATGTGTTTGTACATGCATCTATCAAAAACTAGTCTATGAATTTAGACACGATAAAAAACGAAATATAAGAAATACATCAAATTACGTGAACGGAATTCTTAGCTCTACAAATATTTTGAGTTGATATTACTAACATTTACTAAATATAACACACGCCAATAATCATATATTATATATACATCAGTGTCATATGCCGTCAAATCGGGCTACACTGTGGTAATGAGCAAGTCAAAACTAAGCATACAAAATAAAATTAGCTTTTGATATTAATGTGAATCTAAGAATCCTTTGTATAGATTTGAAAAATCATTCGACGTAAATACGCGGCGGGCATTTCAATTCTACATTTTAATGAATATCAATTTTTAGCAAGAAAGTCAGGTTATATTTTGAGCATAGAAAAACTAACCGATCCCGTGATCGAGTGCGCTTTGTTTGAGCAATTCGTAGTCATGTAGACGTTGAGCCCCAGATAAGATTTCTTCACCGCGCATGAACATATCGTAGGAATTGCTGTACATCTAATCATATATTAGCGAATTACAAATGGTCTACACACTTACCGGATTGTTGGGATCTTGCATGGTGTAGAAAGGCCTAATTTTGTGAGGATATTTATCGAGAATGTAGAAGTCCGTATCGTACTAAAAATATATTAGAAACTAAAACTCAAAACAAACATTTAATTCATAACAAAAAAGTGTATTGCAACAGCCATATTCCTATAATAAATTAAAATTATATTTATATTATAAAAAATAAATATACCTAATTCTTAACGTTTCACCAATATGTAAATTATATTTCTAATAATGCTGATGGTTGAAAGACGATATTAATCGTTTATCGTTGAACTCCAATGGCAATTGCTTCATGGGAAAATGAGTTGTTTTCAATGCTGAATTTAAAAGACATAGTGGCCATTTTATATGAAGTATGATTAAGGTAAATTTTTTTAGTATTTAAAATCCCAGGTTCCACAGTAAACTAACTAACCACTACATGAGTCCTTTTATATTCAAAAGATCAACACAAAATTAATTGTATACAACATGTACATATAATATATGTAAAATTGTAGAAACAAGCAATATTTCTAATTAATGAAATCCCACGAAATCCTAAAGTAACTGTACGATGCAGAAAAAACATAAAACTATCAATTGGTAGAACAATTTGGAATTAACTTCGAACATTATAACTTCTTAAAAGAACGAAAATTACACATGATCTTTGACAATTGCAAATATAGTATCAAAACTAGAATTAAAGCAATTAATGACTAAATGTGAAATTCGAAATTTAAACCGACCTTCTGTTTAACTAATCGGCCTAACAATTTCTCGTTTGGCGTTGATAAGTCGTCATCATCTTCCATTTCAATTCCAGCTTCTTTTAACATGGCTACTCCTTCTTTGAACTCCAAAATCAAACTAAAAAATTATAACGATCAGACAGAACAATATTTATGCAGCCAATGCGATAGAAAGCAATTTCATTTTAAATATTGTAAAGATTACTTGTTCCAAATGGGAATACATGCATTATTTAAGGCATGCAAAAATCAGCGCATCAATTTCAAAACCGTAAATATTAATTTATATCATAGGTTTAAAAAATGCATATTGCTTGCAAAATATGTTCCGATTAGAAAATGACATATAATGTGCAAATTGATCTATTTAAGATTTCATTTAGACGCCGTTGTTGGCTAGGTCATGTGTAAGAGCAGTGAATAACAATAACTTCGAAAAAATCATGAATGCATGCAGAATATCAACCTCTATACGTAATCAAATATTGTACACAAATAATGCACATTTTAATCTCAAATTTAATGATTCAAGAATTCTTAAATTTTTTATTAGTATTAAGATGAATTTCAATATATTATAGAATCGGCCAATTCATTACTTGAATATTTAGAATATATAAATATTGTAAAACAATTACTTGTACTCGCTATCAATAAATACATAATGATTTAAATACAGTCGAATTCCTATTTCGAGATAATAACTATAACACAAGAAACTCTGAGTGTTGAAATTTGAGAACAGTAGTCTTCTTTTACGCCGTTGAAAATATATTGTATACTTTTCCAGGTAGAATATGAGGTTTTGGAAAACCTCAAGATCAATATACTCCCCAATGAAAAACGAATGTCTACATTATATTTATGATTAAATTAATAGTTTAAATTAAACGATCTAGCAATGATCTCATGGCTACAAAACAAAGCACAGTGTAAACAATCAAGTAGAGAATTAATCACCCCGCGAGCGATAACCCATTGCCATTGACGCAAAGTGCATGGGACAGTTAAAAATCGAACCGCTACGTTCGTTTGTGTACAATTGGAAGCTGCAAATAAAAACAAATTAAGCCCAAAGAACATTTCTTATTGCCCTTTCTAAACAATGAGATATGCACGAAAGACGTTGTTATAAAATTCGAGTTTAGCATATGGTCATCAAAGCGCCATATGTTACGTGAGATATTCAATTAATTGAAGCTGTGAAGCACCTTAAAAAGTAAGCACCCACAAAATTGGTTTCCGCAATATTTTTAAATAAATAGCATAGGCTTTTAATTAAAGTTTAATTCTAGACAATATCAGATTGAAGAATTTTGCAAAGCTTTCAATTTATACGTATCTTCTATCTGAAAATTAGGGTATGTATATATGTGAGTATTTAACTAAAAATGTGCGTAGTTTTTCGAGTTAAGATTTGGCCCTGAGCATTACAGGCATTAGGGTTACTATTATTCTTTTACACGTACATATAAAAATAATAAAAATAATAAAATAGACATTATTAAACTGTAAATGGGATGTCACTGAATGTATTTACAGCGTTGAATGTCATATTCAGTCTCAAAAAAATAGCCAGAATAGCTTGAAAATATTTTTTCGACAGTAGCAATTAGAAGTCGACGGTTTTGAAATTTTAACTTCGGTTCGAAATCGGTTTTGGGGCAAAAACCGCGGTTTTGGTTTGGTTTTGTTCTATAATGAAAACATGGAATTTCGAAGCTATATTTTCTTATGGTTTTACAAGATTAATTTCAAGTGTTTCTTAGTCTTAATGAGAGAAGAAACATTGACACCAGAAAGACTGCATCGCTTTTTGGTGATCGTGTTCGATCCAATTGAACCCATGCGTTCTGATGACACATTTGTTCCCTGAATTGCCAACCACTTTTCGCCAGTAGCGAGAGCTTTGGCAGTATTACACAGCTATTAATTACCAGTCATTAAAAACCGTTTGAAACCGTGCTAGTGAAAATGATTCGGTTCGGTTTCAGTCTGCGTAAAAACCGCGGTTTCGGTTTCAGTTCGGTTTACCGTCGACCTCTAGTAGCAATATGTCACATGCATACTTACATTCCAAACGATTAAAAAGCTGTGCGGATCTTCTGAAAAATTCGTTATTATTTCTGTAATTCTTAATTTTTATATTGAAAAACTCTTTGTGGTTGATCTAAGATCTCTTTTATTGTTCCTTTGTATGTAGTTGTCTATATTTAGACTATATTTTCCTTGGATAATGTCAATTAATAGGTAAATATATCATTTAATTGCAGCTGCAATGTAATTGGCCGAATTTTCAAAGTTTTTAGTCGTGATATATAATCCTGATCCCTAAAATCCATTTAGTACACATTTTTGGACTCCTTCGAATCTACATGCGTTAGAAAGATTGCAGTGCCAGACAGATGATCCATAAAGTAATTATGAACGAATAATAGAGAAGTACAACTGTTTTTTTCGTAATTGGTAAAATGTGATATGGTAATTGGTTCTTCATTTTATAAAACGTTTTCAATGATTGTTTAATGATGTTTGAAATGTCGTTATGCCAAGTAAGATTACTACAGATGTGAATTCCAAGATCCATTACTGTTTGTATTTTGAGTCATATCCAATTTTATACATTGTAATGCATCTGCAAATGCTTCCATTTTGCCGAAAGTAATTAACGACATTTTGTTTTTATTGAAGGAAATTTTATTAAGACACCAATTATTTAATATTCTTGCATCATGCTGTACTGTCTTAAGATCACTCGAAAGAATTTTTAAGTCATCGGCAAAAAGATAAACATTACTATAAAGCCCTATTGAGGGAAGATCGTTAATCATGATGAGAAAGATAAGAGGCCCCACGCAGCTACCTTGTGGTATTCCACTAGAGATAATTATTTCGTTTGACAAACATCCATTGAAGGAAACAGACTGGGTTCTATTAGTTAGGTAGGAATGAAACAGATTTAGTAGGTTACCACCGATTCCAAAGTTTTTCAACTTGTTTAGTACTATTCTATGGGAGACTAGACATACTCAAGGAATGTTCTGTTCGTTGTTATCATAATATTAGTAATTGGATAACAGGTGACGATTTCTTCAAGAATCCAAATTGAGAGCTAGAAATGTAGCTAAATATGTGCGGGTATAATTTATCATAAATTACTCGTTCAAAAATTAGAGAGGTTTTTGATAAAATACTAATTGGCCTATAGTTTCAGACGTTCTGATTATTTCCTTTTTTGAAGATGGGGATAATTTTAGTCATTTTCCATACTTTAGAATAAATTCCAGATATTAAAATATATCTAAATAGGTTCAACAAGTGAGGCAACATTTCGTTTTTATACATATGAATGAATGTGGAGGGAATATTATCCAGTCCGTTGCCTGTCTTGGAGCTTTTATTTATAGCTTTTTCAATGTCTTTCATTGATATTTCTAAGTTGTTAACACTTAAATCATTATATGTGACATTAAATTCATCATCAGTTTGATACACAGAAGCAAAGAATTTGTTAAATAGTTTGGCAGCATCTAGATCTGTGCTAGCCAAGTTGCCCTCCAAGTAAACAGGTATATGCAGTTTGGACTGAGGGTTGATTCGCCGGAAGCATTTATTAACACACTTTGGATAGTAGGCGAATTTATTCAAGTATATCTGCTTGTCAAGTTCTAAGTTCTTTTCTAGTTCTTCCAGGAGTTTTAAGTATTTACTACGTAATGTTGCGAAGCTTTTTCTCTAGAATGTAATTTCCGGAAACTGGAGCAGCATTTGTTATATACATGCACAGAATTAGAAGATAAGTAGTGAGGGAGGGTTTTTCTTAAATTTCTTTTCTTAATTAAATGTTTCCGAAACAGAGATTGTATCCAATTATACCAAAAATCAGTATAATTTAAGCGGCATGTGTTGTGTACTTATATCTTGTGGAATTTCCATGGAGAGCATTTCGTTATAATTGGAAAAGGAATAAATTTCTTTATTTTATTTTCACAGGTGTACTCTGATGGCATTATAACACTAATCATTAAGGGCAAGAAGATATCAATGCTGCAATGAATAATTTCATGATCAGATTTTTTGAATCCAGCGTTTTATGATGTGAGAGAAGTAAGTTAGAGCTATTTGTGAAGATTAGATCCAGAATATTACCTTTTATATGAGTGCTAAAATTTACGAGTTGCTTGCTACAATGGTCACACACAGATTCCAATGTATGCATCTCGTAATTATTGGAAGAAGACATAGATTCAGGATCAAAAGATACAAATTTAAAGTTGTGATCTCCTTTTTTCTATTTATTTAAGCTTTTTTTAAAGTAGAGAACTACTTCATTTATATAGTTGATTACTGTAGCAGATTCAACATGGTATTTACTTGTGCGGGGCGGAAGATACAGGCAAATTACCAATATAAACAGATTAAAGAATTCCAAAATCACAAAACAGCCAAATTCAACGATAGTGAAATCACCTGGCATTCTATGGAAGTTAATATCTTTATGAAGAAGAATTATACAACCCCCATGTTCTCGTAAGTTACGATAACATTGAGAGACAATTTGAAATTCACAATCCATTGGAAAACATATAGTATCTTGATAAATCCGGGTTTCAGTTAAGAAGGCAATTTGCAGGTGATTAGAAAGGAGATAGTATAATAGAAACAACTTTTTATCAAGACAATTAATGTTTCTCACTTTCCACAGAATGAAGTGGATAACGAGATTTATCTAGTCAATTCAAATTCATGGGATAAGGGTCATTTTTAACATAAAGTTGAAGATTTCTAATTTTAATGTCTTTCCTAGATGTTCCTGGTTGAATAAGTTCGTAGCGTTTTGCTAAGATTTTCTTTTCTTTGATACGTTCTTGTGGAGATAGTTCTGATTTAATGAATATTTCATATTCAAAGTTTTTAAGCATATAACATTTCGATATGAGAATCCTTTAACCCATTCAAAACCGAGATTTAGTAATATGGGTCTAGTCTTAGAAGGGTCCTATTTCCCAATGCGTCTAAAGTCTTTAATATTACAAGGATCCATAGATAGAAAATTAAACACGTTTTCCAAGTAGGCATATTCGAAGTTTTTCTCTGGTTCTTCAACACCAAAGACAAATACTCTTTGTTTATATATAGTTTGATCGACAGAATTTTCAGGGGTATGGCTAGAACGAATTTTTGCTTTTAGGACATTAATCTGTTCATTAATTAGTAATTCTTTTGAAATATGTAGTTGTGTTCTTTCATGATCAGCAAAATGCGTCAAGTCGAGAAATACTGGAATTACTTTGAATGTGTTTATCTACTTGTGATGTCACTTCTGTACATTTCGTAGAGAAAAAGAAAATGCATACTGTATTGGGAAATGGAGTTAACACATTGAGGGGAGAAGCCGGTACATTCTTTGGATAGGTGGAGCAATGTAGAACAGTTTACTCAAGAAAAGTATTTATTTTCTGTAATAGTTTTGTTGCAAGTTTTACAGTTTAAAGGTTCAATTGAACGATCTGAGAGCATACTAAACACGGCGGTCTGTTTGAAAACAGATATATAAATATTACAATCAGATATAAAATGTTCCAATTGCAGCAGATTTTCGACTACAAGAGTGACGATTATGAACTGTCTGGTGATGTAACGGAACTGTTTAAACTTTAAAATACTGGCTGAAAGTAACTAAGAAGTTGTTTCACTTCTTCGCAACAAGAAAAAAACAAATCGAATTTAAAAAATCACTTTGAAATTGTAAACACTTAAATTCAGCTGAACTACAAATTGAGAAAACCCTTTGCATGTAAAGAATCTGTTTCCTTACAAAATCTGTAATCATGTATTTGGTCCCAAGCACGATATAAAAAACTTGGGTAGAATTTCTCTAGTCTCAAGTTGTGTGCTACCATTGCAACTTATACATGCCTATTGTATACAACACAATGAAGAAAAATCAATTTTAGGAAATAAACACATTCATTTTACAAGCAACCACCTGGAGATAAATGAGTAAAGTTGCAAATATACTATGGTCAACAACAATATGATCCAGTTTGTTAAACAGGAGGTAAATCCTCAATGGAACATGAAGAAATTTCTAATTTAGGTCACAGAAAGGCACTTAAAACCTAAAATAATCATTTTTGCTAAAAATTCTTTTCACGGAAAGATAAAGGGAAAATCAGAAAGTTTTTAGCAATACAAATCAAAATCCTAAAAAAGAATTTTATTGTAGAAAACGCAATGACGATCTATAGGAAAAGTGGTACAAGCATCTAACTTTTATACATGTCATGAAAACAACGATAATGAATTAAACAAACCTGGGCTCCAAAAATTTGAAAGGCTCACAAGGGAATTGTTTGGAAATCGTTTTTATTTGATGTTGATATTCAGACTGAAGACCTTTGAATATGTCTACCAATACACTAGCAATTGTTTCAATTACCTAAATGCAAGTAACAATAAAATAGTAGTATCGTTAAACTACTTAATATAACAATGTTTGTGTAATAAATTTACTTTTAAATTAAGCGTACTTGAAATCAGGTATATACTCACATCTTCTACTGGTATTTTAAAATAGTACAAATTTCTGTACAAATTCCATTCTCAGTAAGGAAAACCGTTCTGAATTATAATTGCCCTATGGCCAACCAAAATGTCCCCGTGGACCTCCAATTCGCTATTGTTTTATGTGTGGATCCAAAGTAAAGTTGGACCCCTGTTGAGAACCACTGACCTAGATTGTGAACCTTCTGGGAATAAGTCAAAATTGCATAGTTGGCATATGCTAGTAAATATAATTTGACTATGCAAAAAACTCGGAAATGTTTGTAAGCTTTATTGTAATTAATTATGCGCCAATGTGGTTTGATGACAAATGTGGGTAGCCATGACCTACTGTAATTATAGTAGGTCTTAAGGTAGCATATAAAGATGATCCATTGCAGATGAAAATATTTCCATTACCAGTCCAAAAAGTAATCAAACCATGTATTTTAAGGATCGCTTACTTCGTCCATAGAAAAAATAGCTGTTCTTAAGATATTTTTAGGACTTGCCGAGCAGGAAACAAAAATCTATACCTCATGATAGTGATATTGGAATGCCATTTCAATATCAAGGCCAATAAACTCTGTAAGATGACGATGTGTGAAGGATTGCTCCGCACGAAACACTAAAGTGCATGATCACTTAGATGTTATAATTTTTAATCACATTACCTGGTCCAACTGTGAAGACTTTCTCAAAGTCAGCAGCAATTGCCATTTGTTTATAAAATTGAGGAGATTGCGCAAGATAAGCGCTAGTTTTGAAATACGAAACTTCAAAAACATTTGCACCACCTTCACTAGCAGCTAAACGATTGGGAATTAAAATGATGAATTTGAAAAATTCAGCTGTTAAAAATATGGTGAACGTTAATTCATCTAAAAGGGAGCTTGTATTACAATTAGAGCAGTTTTTGACTACATAAATGCATTCGGATAAAAAATGGACTCATTTAAAATTGGGATAATGGGTTGTAAAAACCAATACATTATTTAAACAATTATATTTCAATTTTTTATACAAAACCAATTATTTGCTTTGTTTCAGACAAATTGATTCAAGTGCATAGGAATGTAATAAAACGGAAAAGAAGGAATCATTCTCTTTTATTGATGCTGTGATGATGCAGGATTCCACCAATACAAATTATTTATTGAGAAACAACACCATTGCAACAAAAGAATAAAAATCGGATAATGTTATTTTAAAAATTAATCTAGAGGAATTTTATAACATGCGAAATAAACTATGCATTATTTACAGAGAATCGGAAGTTTAAAATCAAATCACTGATGAAATATTGCGTCAACTACGTTTACGATAAATCTAAATTTGCGAATGAGTATACATTGCAACATTTAAATGTGTACATCAATCAGAACGCTATAATTGCCAGTTATTTCTCAAACGTATGATAGAATGTATGGGACAGAAAATCATAATTGAAATGCTAAATAATTATCAAAATCAATGAATTTACAAATGCAGAGGGCTCACGCTGATTAGTAATTTATTAAGCATACCTGAAATGATTTTTGGCGAATTAATTTCGTGAAAGCCCCTTTTAATTAGCACCCAACGAAACAACTGCATTACACCAGCTTCCAGCTCAAAAATAGCTTGATTGACAGGAGTCTAAATTGGTTTTGTAAGAAAAGAAATATTTTATAAACGCACATTTTCATTAAAAAGATAACATTAAAAGTTTTAGAAATGATATTCACTAGGATTTCAATAAAATATAAAAGCAAATTCAATTTGGTTTAATTGTAAATGGCTCAAAATCTCTAAAGATGAGTACTTACCCTCAAATCAATAACCCTGTTATCTAGCCGGGTATCTTGATTAACATGCGCGAATTGTTCATCTTTGTCGTTAATAGGCCGCATCGCATCCTCAATTTGCAAAGGAAGAACTGGTAAAGAGTTACTAATAACAAATACCTAAAACAGCATATCATTATCGAGCTACTGCATTCGAATGAGGACATTCACACATTAACTTCTAAAATTAGATGAAAGAAACAAGGCTAATATTGCCTTGACAGTTTTAAACAATAATATTGTTACAATAGAAGTAAAAAATCTTACTGAATGAATATGTAATTCTACGTCCTTTTGTGTGCAGCTCTCTACAGGAGCAGGAGCTAAAACAACCTCACCCTCCACATCTACAATAGATTCCTTGTTTACGCTAAAATATTGAAGATCAAATTAAGATTGAACGAAACATACATACTTTGAAAGGAACTTCACCATTTGCTTGCTAACATTTTGGCCTACTGAAAGAACACCTTGCACAGTAAAGGCTCTTTGACGAAGAACAGCAAAACACTGCTTTCCTAAAACAGCCATGTATGCAATAATTACAAGCATTAATTGGTGGATCCCAAAATTATATGTAAGGCGTGTAAACTATATTATTGACGCAAGCCGCAATAGCCAATAGGAAAAATGCCTATCTATAAAATGTTGATGGGTGTGGATTGAATTAGTTACGAAATTGTTTGTATTTCGTCCATTTTTGTAGACAGATTAACAGCTCTCATTAACAAAGTTTTGGAACAAATTTTAAGTAGTAAAAAACAGTAAAAACAAGCTTTTTCCTAGTGTGCAGCGATACACAAATTGTGCAGCGATGAATTTTTTCTAGCTATAGAACTGCATCGCTTTGTGGATATAAAACCAGTAAATGGGGAGTAGGCTAGTTAACTTGATAAAATAATTAACTTGAAAAGTTACAATATATATTATAACCCGTAGATTTCAACCTTACAGAGTATTAAACGAGATTTGTGCAGTGATAAAAATTTATAAGGAAAAGCCTTGAGTAAAAGCACAAAAACCTAAGGTGCAAGCATCTGCGCCAATATATTGGAATTACATATTTATAAACCGTACTATTGAAAAGCACTAACCTTTTCCTCTACTGTAATGTAGTCTTGCACGTACTTTGACAACATTTCCAACAATGGATTTTTGGAGATTTTCCACAGACACCAAATCACAATCTTAATTAAAAATAGTTCTCTTATAATTATCATACAATAACAGTATTCAAGTAAATTTTGATTAAATTTTTCAAAGAGATAAGGAAGAAGAGCCTCAAACCTTTTAAAATATATTAAGAACAACAACTCCTGAAAACATTTACAATTAGTCGTTAAGTGCTTGTGAAGTTATAAAATTCAAGAAAACATTGAAATTCGAGATCAGAGCACGTAGGCAAGTCCCGGATAAAACACACTAGTGCAGAATAATGTATACCAGTATTATTGTAAGCATTTGGCATTTCCTTTTTTCCCCTCATCATACTCATCTTGGAGTTCAACTTGCTGATAACTTAACAGCACAATATTGCACAGATTTATTAAATGTTAGAAAATCTCTTCATCACTCTTAATAACAATATCACAGCTTTCCTGAAATTTCAACATATATATATAATTTGTTTTATCTCATGTACTAAAATTTCATTCAAGCTCCACTTTGGAATCAAAATACCAATATTTCTGCTTTATATTTCGATACTTTGGAGCTTACCATAGCATCTACAAAATACATACATACACACACAGACACATATATATATATATATATATATATATAAATTGTATAATTATTTAGCGTTATAAACTACTCTTTTAAATTATATCTATAAGTGTTGATAAAAACACATTTTTATAAACATCCCAACACTGTCTAAAATATTTGAAAATGAGGCAATCCGTTTTACGTATACATTCAACATTTTTTCATAAATAACGAACCCTTTCTTGCTTTGCTGCAGATCACGTCCGAAATCCCGTATTTATCACTTGCACAATCAGGTTCCTAAAATTAATTTGACTGTGAAAATCAGATAAAACCAACCTCATTATCAGCAGAAATAGCACTGGCAGCAGCCTGCTTCTTAGCCTGTTTTTTCTCCTCTTTCAAAAGTTTCTTTTGAGCATTTTTGGATAAAGGAGCTTCTCTAAAATATATTAAAACAATGGACAAAATGTTAAACAAAATACTATTTATATTACTCGGAGCAAAAGCCAGATCTCGGGAGCAAATCATTTTCCCCGGAGCTGGAACATTTAAAATGCCGGTGGACCAGGAGTTGGAGTAAGATGTTTATGAAACAACTCCAGCTAGAAAGCTTTTTTTGAAAAACTATTTTTATTAATTGATATTTATTCAATAAAGAGCGTTGATGTTCCACAAAATGTATAAAAATTAAGCTAAAATTTGAAAAAAAATGATTAAGATTTTCTTATTTGTGAGTATGTTGTAGCCCAGAACACAATGGAGGTGGAGCCATTGGTATCCAAAAAGCTCAATTTTGATAAGAATGTGCTCCGGGGCGGGAGCTGTAGCAGTTTTATATTTGGGCCTTTTCCCAAGCCCTGAAATTATCTAATACAAGAATGATTGTTATATTACTAAAAATAATTATTTTGACAAAAAACTAGAAAGAAATGTATTAAAATACTGCATTGATCTAAAAAATACTTTAAGCGATAGAATTTAACAAATACAACATTTACTCAAAAGCACACAAATTATGGAATAGTAAAACATTAAGCCGTGAAATCGATATTAATGTGCGTCCTATAAAGAGGTAATACGGTACACATTATTGTAAATCATTGAACTGCAAATTTTCAAATCAACAGAAGTAAATTTGCAAACAAGTGTCTTTCATCACCAATTAAACAACACATGAGATCTCTGACAAAAAATTTGATTTGGAAACAATAAGAAAACAATTCCAATTGTCTAAATTTTAATCCGATGCAAAAATAAGAAAGGAGTGTCAGCATTACCGGGAATATCATAATTGTTGCAGTACAACCATATAAATTGTATCTACTGTATTACATACAAGTATACATCACTGTTCATTCCATTGAGATAATATTTTGTCAAAATAAGAAGGTCTGACTATCCTGGTGTGTACAATTACTATAAAAAGATTGTACATAATACTAGATTAGTTTCTGAAACATCTTTTATATCGTTCATCATTGCAATTACATTCTTTAGAAGTTTAACGAACAAAGCCTTTTAAGATAAAAATTATGAAGCAAGCAAACAGACTTAATGTTAAAGATTTTAAATTGTTTTGAGTCATTCGAAATTAACATTGGTAGTATTTCAAGAACGTTGGACAATATTTATAATTATAAAAGGAATTTCAACTGCCTAAACTGTAAAAAAACAAATTAGTATCAAAAGTGCTCTTCTTCAGCTGAAAATAACACTCAAGATATATTGTAATTATGTATATATGCGTTTATTACTATTGTAGTTTTATAATTTTGAATAGCTTAATAACAAATACGAGGACATACATTAATGGACACTTCAAATACATTAATTAAAGAAGACACGTGAAAACCTTCGAATTTGTGGCGAACTTGTAGAATATCGACACGCGGAGCACGCGTAACACGCGGACAAAGTAAACACTAATTTAGAGTAAAAAACGATAGGAAATACAATAAAATACTCAAAAAGTTTAAAATATAATCGATATAGACAGATAACTTGTCATAATTCAGCATATTTGCAGCACGCAGTATATATTTAAGCAATATAGCACGAATTCATATAATAATAATTATCTTTAACTAAAAAATAACAAAATGTAATCGTATAATTAAGCAAATCTATACACTTTTGGTTTAAATCAAGTTTTGATCTTTAGTAAATTTCTTATTAATGGGAAGGGCTACAGCAATTTTCAGCGAAAACAAATCTCACCGAAAAACACTATTACAATGCAATTTGTCATGCACTATAAGAGATTATGTATTAAAACTATATGAACAGTCAAAAACTTTAAATTTATATATATGGGGGTGATGGCTTCGTCAGGCATTCGCTACAAGCCTTAATCTTATTCAGAATTTAGCAATACCACTAAACAAAAAATCGATTATTTTATTGACTAAATAGTAAACAAACCTTAATAAACCTTAGTTTGTAATATAATGAAATAAATATCAGGGTTTTCGAGTACTCGGAATGTTAAGAACTCAATCTCGAAAAAGCGCAAAACTCGATCGGAACAACTCGGAATAGAAATCATCAAAACTCGAACTCGATCGAAAATACGGTAAAAATTAAATTGTTTCAAATGTCAATTTCTTTACCAATCGCAAGTAACTATTTTTTAGTTTATTATAACTGTACAATAAATGCTTTTACTCAAACAAACTTGGAATTAGAAGAAAACTCGATCGAACTCGGAATTTTCTTTAAAAAAATACTGGAACACGCAACGTAAAAACTCGAACTCGGTCCGAGTAACTCGAACGCGATTTGAACTGTATTATTATACAAATTTTTCTTTAAAAATTGTGATCAATTGAATTCATATGTATTTTGCTCGTAAAAGAGTAAAAAAGGACACTGGTTATTCATATTAATGAAGATATTTTACTTAAGTATGGTTCTGAGATTCTCACTCCTCTAATACATCACTTATTCCTTGGTATTCTTCAACTGAAAAAATGGCCAGATATTTGGAAACAGTCTTGGGTTACACCTATTCATAAATCTGATTCTCAGCACTATGTTAACCATTATCGGCCAATTAGCATCCTTGCATTCGAACGAGTTATTTTCATGTTTCTTTATGACAAAGTTCGCCATCAGATATCTCAGGATCAAATGTCAATTTCTTTACCAATCGCAAGTAACTATTTTTTAGTTTATTATAACTGTACAATAAATGCTTTTACTCAAACAAACTTGGAATTAGAAGAAAACTCGATCGAACTCGGAATTTTCTTTAAAAAAATACTGGAACACGCAACGTAAAAACTCGAACTCGGTCCGAGTAACTCGAACGCGATTTGAACTGTATTATTATACAAATTTTTCTTTAAAAATTGTGATCAATTGAATTCATATGTATTTTGCTCGTAAAAGAGTAAAAAAGGACACTGGTTATTCATATTAATGAAGATATTTTACTTAAGTATGGTTCTGAGATTCTCACTCCTCTAATACATCACTTATTCCTTGGTATTCTTCAACTGAAAAAATGGCCAGATATTTGGAAACAGTCTTGGGTTACACCTATTCATAAATCTGATTCTCAGCACTATGTTAACCATTATCGGCCAATTAGCATCCTTGCATTCGAACGAGTTATTTTCATGTTTCTTTATGACAAAGTTCGCCATCAGATATCTCATTTTCAACATGGTTTTGTCCGTGGAAGAAGCACTGTTACACAGCTTCTTGAATATGTTGATCTTTTATATCAATATAAAGACAATAGACAGCTTTACTTATCTATTTTGACATACGTAAAGCCTTTGATAGTGTTCCGCATGACAAATTATTATGTAAGTTACAATTGATGTACAATCTCGACAATGATTTTCTCCAACTAATAGATTCTTACTTCACTAATAGAACTCAATGTGTGCGAATAAACAACTTCAGGTCCAAACCTCGTGCTGTTTCTTCTGGAGTGCTTGGACCACTCCTTTTTTTTGTTATTTATTAATGATTTCGGAGACAATCTCAATGGTTGCAAATATTTTCTCTTTGCTGATGATCTTAAATTACTTTCAGAAGCTTCACACGATAATATTAAAAAAAAATCTCGATGAACTTATGGAATGGTCCCGTGCAAATAGCATCGAATTTCATCCAAACAAATCAAAAATGCTTTCCTTCAATGGGGCCTCAGACGATTCATTTCTTCTTTGCGATGTTGTTCTTGGAATTATCTTGTCAACTACTTTAAGTTGGGAACCTCATGTTCAAGCTTTTTTATCTAATGAAACGAAACATTCCTTTCTCTATTCCTAGTTCTACTAAACGATCTCTGTATAACTAAACTATCCTAGATACTCTATTATACAGCTCCCCCATTATCGCTCCTAATATAACGTCGTTTGTTTCCATGGAAAAGTTACAGCGAAAAATTGTCAAATGGATTTCCGGTAATATTGGGAATGATTACACAGATGTCCTAGTTTCCTTGGAATTGTTACCAATATCCTTCATGTTCACACATCTCGATCAAATATTATTATGGAAGATTGTTAACCTGTTGTCTCTCTTTTTAAAGTCGAGAACTGGAAATCCCGAGAGAAATTCTACTACAGAGCTCCTAGAGTTGCAAACAAGCTGCTCCAACTTCGAGCCATCGACTTCACTTGGAGCTTAAAGAAGTTCAAAAAGAATCTCCGGGACTTTCTTATAAAGAAAACAACTTCTTTCAACATCAATACCTCATGCAGCTACTTTGTCAAATACTGTGTCACATGCAGAGATCTTTCCTGAGTCGCCATCAGCTCATCTGCCTACTCTTTAATTTTAAACTTAATATAATTGTGATACCATACTTTTGTAATACCCCATAATAATGGAATTGAGTCTATTATTACTACTACTACTACTAAGATAAAGAATTGATTTAAATCAAAAGTCTATAGATTTGCTTAAATATACTGTTATATATTGAAATTTTTTAGTTAAAGATAATTATTTTTACATGACTTCGTGGTTTTATATGCTATATTGCTTAAATATATATATCGCGTGCTGCAAATATGCTGAATTATGACAAGTTATCGGTCTATATCGATTATATTTTAAACTTTTTGATTATTTTATTGTATTTCCTATCGTTTTTTACCCTAAATTTGTGCTTATTTTGTCCGCATGTCGCTATTATACAAGTTCGCCCGAATTTGTATGAAACTAACACTTTACATAAAATAATAAATTCGAAGCATTAAATACAATTTTCAAGCATTTCCAGATTTCCAACGCGGACATTGGGCACCCTGTTAACATTAATATTATATTATGTAATTATGTATGACAATATTGTAACCCTATGCTGATGAAAAGATAATCCATAAATCTCACAACGGGATTACACATCCTTATAAAAAACTAAATCTAAGTAACGTTTGACAGTAGTACCCTTCCGGAAAGTTGTTCTACATGTAATAAATTTTAGGCTTCATTCAATTACAGAGAATCACAGTATTTAAAGAATCGGAAAGAATACATTAAAATCAAAATGCAAGAGCGAAAAATAAATAAAACATACTCAGCCATTAAATTGACACGCTTTTTAAATCAACAAAATTATTGAAGACCTAATAGCATCTAATCGAAATCTCAAAAAACATATTTACAAAGTAAGGTAGGTACTTTTTACCGACATAAGAAACCTTCAAACCGACATACAGAACCTTGAGATCGACATAGCATATCTTTTTGACAAAATTTACAAAAATTAAGCATGAATAAAACCTAAATATTAAATACATCAAAAAGGACATCAAAATTTAGTCTTTGACTTAAAAAAGCAGTTGTTTAGTAATTTTAAATCTAGGCTAAGTGTAAAAAACTAAACTTGATTTCATTAAAAATGTTCAGATACATATTTTAACTGACATATTATAAAATTTTGACTGACCCAACTAATGTTATTGATCTTCATTCCTCATTCATGCTAAATTTTGTCAAAAAGATATGCTGTGTCGATCTCAAGATTCTAAATTTCGGTTTGAAGGTTCCCTATGTCGAAAAAAGTACCAACCGATTTGTAATGTTAAAATACAAAGTGCAATTATAGCAAACTGTCTTTACTGACTTTGAATGTCTTGCTGCTAAAGCACGTGAAAAGGTGAGCCAAAATTCAAATGTCATTTATTATAGCTAATTTATTGTTTGAAACAGTTTGTGATTTCACTGTCCATTAGGGATAGTACTTTTTTCAAACTCGTTAATCCATGCTCCCACAATCCGAGGAATGTTATGAAAATTTGTTAGATCACGGTTTTTGCTGCGTTACTGAACCCTTCCCCCTCCAAAAGATGTGTTGTGTTGCTAAAATTCATATGCTTGCATAACACCTGTTTTTACATATTTTACATCAAGAACAGATAGAATACGTGTATACCAAAAAGTTTTACTACAAAATTTAAGGCTGAGAATAATTGCTCTTACAAATTGGGTGTATTTGCTGCATTCTTTTGATAGCCCTTTCAGCACAAGTATTGAATCGCATAGTCTTCATATTTGAATATTGAATTTTAAGAACGATAAATTGCCAAAAACCTTTAAATAACTGTATGTTATTCAAAGTTCTCTAAGAAAGAGCATGTCATCTGGCTGTCTTATCGTTATAGCTTTCAATCTTGTTCCATTGGCAACATAGGCTAAATAAAGTCATTCATTATTATTATTATTCCTTCTTACTTCTCACAGCTTCATGCTGGTATCCCTCTCAGCTCAGGGAACTCACCAGTTCCCAGGGAGTCTGCGAGCTTTCCTCAGGACTTTAGCTGTTCCTAACAATGCTGCCTTCTGTGCTACTGCTCCTCCCCACTTTGGTACTCCTAACTCCTCCAAGCATCTCTTATGCTTCTTACTTACTGCTCCTAGTGTGCCTACTACTACCGGGACTACTTCAACCTTCTTTAACTTCCACAGACTTTCTATTTTCTCTGCCAACTCTCAGTATTTGTCTATCTTCTCTTTCTCCTTGCTTTCTACATTTCTGTGCTTTGGTACTGCTATGTCTATCACTGTTCCCAATCTTTTCTCTTTGTCAACCACTACTATGTCTGGCCTCCGCGCTTCTATCACCTTGTTTGTCTGTATGTCCCACAGTATCTTAACCTTCTCATTTTCTATGACACCCTGTGGCTTGTGCTCATACCATTTGTCTCCTGCTTCTAACCCATGCTGCCTGCTCAAACTCCAGTGTACCATTCTTCCCACCTTGTCATGACTGAACTTATACTCATTCTGTGCCAACTTCTCACACCCTGCTATCAGATGATCTACTGTCTCCGCCTCTTTCTTACATAGCCTACGCTTATCACTTACTTTTACTCTTCTGTCTATTTGCTTCTTCACCCAGTTTGTTCTTATTGCTTGCTCCTGTGCTGTTTCTCTCTTCAGGCCTGCCTTCTTTAAGCACTTGTTGCTCTCTTCTCTGTCACACATTTCTGTGTTCCTCCAGTATTCTCCATGCATTGCCTTCTGCCTATACCTTATTTGTCTCTCTGATTCCATCCTACTCTGGTATACCTTCTTTCCTTCACTCTCAGTTCTTATCTTCCTTAACTCCTTAGTGACCTCCAGTATTGACCCTCTAGGTTGTGCTTCTACATACTCCTTTAGCCATAGTGCTTCTGCTTCTACAGTTTCCTCCACTTAGCAGTCCTTTCCCTCCTTTATGCCTTGCCATGTACAACCTATCCAC
>CABFPE010000207.1:879394-894336 GCA_900660155.1 Hofstenia miamia | reverse complement strand
TCTCTCTGTCTAGCTCCCTTAGTTCATTCTTGTTCCATCTAACTATTCCTGCCGAATATTTCCACACCGGTATTGCCCCTGTTTTAATTGCCTTTTTTCTGTTCTTCCCCTTCAAAAACTACTTCTTTTGTACCTTCCTTACTCCTCCCCTTTTTTTTTTTTCCTTAGCCCCATTTTCATTTCCCCGGGATTTTTTTTTTTTTTTCTCTACCACACCTAAGTACTTTTACCCCTTTTTAACTTCCCCATTTTTTCCCCCCTGCTTTTCCCCAAGCCCTCCCCCTTCAACACCTTGCCCTCTGGTCATTTCCCTGCTGCCACCTTTCCTAATCCAAACCTCAACCCCTGAATCTCTGCTTGCCTTCTCCAATGTCTCCACTTGCTTCTGCAACATCTTCAATTATTATTATTATTATTATTATTATTAATATTATTATTATTATTATTATTTAAAGGTATTATAAGATAAAATGGTTTTCGACTGGTGAATTAAGTTGCTTTTATCTTTTAAAAAATGAATCTAAAAATCGTTAGTTTTATGCTTTTGAATTTTTGAACTGGCAATTTGGTTATAAAAAACTATGGGTCAAAATTTTTATTTTATACAATTTCCAACGTTAATGAATGACTTAAAAGAAACACTGACAAAATTACAATCATGTTTTGCATATTTTACATGTCAATGTCTCTATCTTGGTTGCTACACAATGCCACATACTGTTTTTTTGCATTTTCTACACATTTTATTAGTTTTATTTTTTTACTTTAAAGCGCATTTTAACTGGCAAAGTGTCTTCCTCGGTTTCAATTTCTTCATTAGATTCTTCACCACAAGAGATACAGCAACATACGTGTTGCTATAAGCAGCAGCTGTGCAAGGTAGCTCATTATCGCTTTCAGATCCTGAATCTGAATAACTGGCAACAGATTCCACAGATTGATAGAGAGTCAGTGCTAGAATGTGAAGGCTGATAAGAGAATGGTGGTATACGGGAAAGGGACTGAAACTCCAATTTCAGGGTGGTGCGGAACAGTGGACTGCCCAGCATAACCAACTTTACACTTACAATTGTAAGTCATAGAACTTCTTTTCTTCTGTACTCACCACAAACCTTCAGCATTTATTATATCAAATAACTTCGCAAAAGGGTTTCCATCAGTGGCCTTTCTCAGATACTTATCATTTTTCTCCATGAGATTTTTCTTTGAAAGAAATTCTAGGAAAATTGTGTCAATCCTGCGACTTCTTCATTTTCCATTTTTCACAAGGTATTTGTTACGACCAGGGACTGTTGTCATCAAAGGAATTTCAAGAAAAAACTGACAATGATTTTTCAGTAACAGGCACGCCCTTTATTTGGATCTTGATTTGCACGAAATTGCTGTCCACACAGCCACATTTCTATCAATATCACCTTTGCTTATTTTTTAAGACATACTTGGACAATGTTTGCATTTGCATATCACCACTAGTTTAACAAGTGCTGACTGTCTACTCCGCCCTCCTCTAAAACGCTTCGCTCAATGAATAATGTTATCTTTTTTGCGGTTTTAAACACTGTTGGTGAGGAATGAACACAAAGCCAAGTGCACACTTCAATAATATAAACAGTTGTTCAGTATTAGTTAGTAGTTAGTTTGTGGATTCACAGATTCAGAAATACTAATTTAAATGTACAGTTATTGATATGATGTACAAAATACAATATTCAAAATCGAAAATGATAACAAAAATTCCGGTCTGAACTAAATGTGTGTTGGTGAGGGAACTTTTTATGACCATTTCCACCTACATTGATGTTTTTCCACTTAGACTCGGATCCCTGGAGTAGATTTTTGGAAATTTTTCCATTGTTAAAAAGACTCTTGGCAAAGCTGTCTACAATATAAAGAGAATCTTCTGTCACAATCTAAAAATATTCAATTTATAANGCTGTGCAAGGTAGCTCATTATCGCTTTCAGATCCTGAATCTGAATAACTGGCAACAGATTCCACAGATTGATAGAGAGTCAGTGCTAGAATGTGAAGGCTGATAAGAGAATGGTGGTATACGGGAAAGGGACTGAAACTCCAATTTCAGGGTGGTGCGGAACAGTGGACTGCCCAGCATAACCAACTTTACACTTACAATTGTAAGTCATAGAACTTCTTTTCTTCTGTACTCACCACAAACCTTCAGCATTTATTATATCAAATAACTTCGCAAAAGGGTTTCCATCAGTGGCCTTTCTCAGATACTTATCATTTTTCTCCATGAGATTTTTCTTTGAAAGAAATTCTAGGAAAATTGTGTCAATCCTGCGACTTCTTCATTTTCCATTTTTCACAAGGTATTTGTTACGACCAGGGACTGTTGTCATCAAAGGAATTTCAAGAAAAAACTGACAATGATTTTTCAGTAACAGGCACGCCCTTTATTTGGATCTTGATTTGCACGAAATTGCTGTCCACACAGCCACATTTCTATCAATATCACCTTTGCTTATTTTTTAAGACATACTTGGACAATGTTTGCATTTGCATATCACCACTAGTTTAACAAGTGCTGACTGTCTACTCCGCCCTCCTCTAAAACGCTTCGCTCAATGAATAATGTTATCTTTTTTGCGGTTTTAAACACTGTTGGTGAGGAATGAANCGGTCCCTTAAATCAAGTTTCAAACAAGGACTGTTGGGCAAAAGTTTAATTTAGTGCCGCCATTTTCGTTTCTATTTAAATTTTGTAATTTAATGTTATTGTTATATATAGGAAATCTTGTAACGCATTCGCAATAAAAACTTTGGTTTCACTTTAATCGGTTGCACATTCGTTTTCTCTTAGCTAAATTACCAACTGATGTCTAGCTAAATTTCCTTTGTTTGGAGGAAGAGCCGGGGTTAGGTATGAGAGCGCATAAGTGCATCGTCCTTGCGATTTTATTTTATGNCTACTCCGCCCTCCTCTAAAACGCTTCGCTCAATGAATAATGTTATCTTTTTTGCGGTTTTAAACACTGTTGGTGAGGAATGAACACAAAGCCAAGTGCACACTTCAATAATATAAACAGTTGTTCAGTATTAGTTAGTAGTTAGTTTGTGGATTCACAGATTCAGAAATACTAATTTAAATGTACAGTTATTGATATGATGTACAAAATACAATATTCAAAATCGAAAATGATAACAAAAATTCCGGTCTGAACTAAATGTGTGTTGGTGAGGGAACTTTTTATGACCATTTCCACCTACATTGATGTTTTTCCACTTAGACTCGGATCCCTGGAGTAGATTTTTGGAAATTTTTCCATTGTTAAAAAGACTCTTGGCAAAGCTGTCTACAATATAAAGAGAATCTTCTGTCACAATCTAAAAATATTCAATTTATAATTGTATATATATATATATATATATATATATTGTAGCGCGTGGTCGGTCCCTTAAATCAAGTTTCAAACAAGGACTGTTGGGCAAAAGTTTAATTTAGTGCCGCCATTTTCGTTTCTATTTAAATTTTGTAATTTAATGTTATTGTTATATATAGGAAATCTTGTAACGCATTCGCAATAAAAACTTTGGTTTCACTTTAATCGGTTGCACATTCGTTTTCTCTTAGCTAAATTACCAACTGATGTCTAGCTAAATTTCCTTTGTTTGGAGGAAGAGCCGGGGTTAGGTATGAGAGCGCATAAGTGCATCGTCCTTGCGATTTTATTTTATGTCCGGTTTTTCCGCGCTCGATTACTTAGATGGCATTGCTTATTGTTAACTTAAATTCAGTGGCTGTGATGATCCACTCCGGCTTCGGCCACAAAATAGTAGTGAAATTCTCTAATGGTTTTTGCTCGTAATTTTTGCTATTAATTATAATTCTCTTGCCGTTCGCTATAGTAAATTACTTGTGTCGCATGGTTAGTTGCTTTCGTAGACTTTCTCACTCTCGATGCTTACTCACCGTTGTTTACTAGTCCTCATACTGTAGCTGCTATTTCTGTATTGCTATTACAATAATACTAAACTAGTCGATGCTACAATATATACACAATATATACTAAAAAGTTAACAACACCTGCTATATTTTGAGAAACGAACAAACGCTACCACCTTGATGCATTTTTTCCAGTAGTAAATAATACAAGACTTACTTAGCAAACACTTTATGCAAAGGTACATAATTCAATATTTAATTGCTCCACCTTTTTCGGCCAAAACTGCCGATATACGCTTCAGTATAGCTACAAGTAGGATCAACAAGCACCATGCGTTTTATTATGTGATCGGTTTGAGAAGATGTCCAACACGGTAGCCCTGATTACTTTCTGTGTCCAAATGAACCTGTAGAGGCATGCTGAGTTAATATGAGTGAGACAGTTGAGTGGTTAACATTGAATCTACCACCAATTTCAAGAAGAAAATAACCCTCCTTTCGTAATGTTACCATTTGGGCAATAGTTTTACTTGAAATATTACGATTTTTTCCCATCGCTTAAACTGAAAGAAAAACTAAATTGTATGCACTATTCCAACAACAAATTATATGTTCACTTTCAAAACGTTTACTTAAGTTTTGATTGGTTCGTTATAAAATAACATGAATTTGTTACGCAATAATGACTCAGAATTTTTTCTTAAATATGCAGCAGGTGTTGTTAACTTTTTCTCCAGCATGGTATAGACCTCTGTGGATGCACGGTTTTTATAATTATAACTCCATACTTGTACAATTTCATTAATTATACGGCCGTAATTGTACAGAAACTTTTATAACTCCATTGATGTACAATATTTTTAACATTTTTTTATTTTAAAGCAAAAAACAAAAAGCACGTAAAAACAATTAATGCAAACGTTTTTTTACAAGCAAAAGAAGTTAATATTTTTTCTGGCGTTTTCTTGGACTTCTACGAAATTGTGGTTGATTTCTAGTTTCTTCATTACAAGCATTTATTAGACCACTGTACAAATCTGGTAATTGATAAAAATTAGACTGCAAGTACTCATTTTCAGCAGTTGCATGATTGTGGCCAGTCTGTTTAAATGCACTTTTTTTACTTGGTCCGAAGTGTTTTCGTTATACAGTACTTCTGTTTCCTACAATTTTCTAATTGGGGTCGCATTAAAATTAAGCGTTTTATAATCAAGAGCGTATTTTTCAATCATTGCCTTTGCTTGAGTCGATAGCGTAGTGCACTTACACCAAAAACTAAAGGAATTAAATTGGAATGATTCTCCCCATTTTCTCACAAAGGTTATTTGCTTTTCGTTCATAGTTATTGCTACTGGAAATATCTTACATTAGCATAAACACTGAAGGAGATATACAATGTAATTTAGCATCAATAACGCAGCAAGGGAGTAAAAATTATTCTAGAAGTCCAAAAAGAATTCGTGAAAAATTTATGAAATACTTGAATTGTGAAGGTGCTATTCAATGGAAAAATCAATTTGTTTTTGAGTTACTGTGGAATTATTATCATTAGTCAGAGAATACATACATTTATTGCCTTCAGAAATGAAAGGGAATTAAAGTGTTTCCATTTTGACTGGTATACGTCCTCAAGTCCATCGCCACTTCTATGACTGTTCTTTTTTCATCTCTTTAAAATATTGCGATCGAAGTCTGTTATACTTCGTCATGACTTCCGCCACTCAAGGACAGAGTTGAATATATATATATATATAATTGAATCCACTATTTGACGCGTTTCGATCTTTTATTGATCATCGTCAGAATATTTTCCCATAATTTTTTTTTTACAATTTTACATTGTACACAGTTTTTGAAAACAATGGTTATTCGCATAAATTAATTAAGAAAATTATCACTAAACAAATTTTACAACAAGATAATGAAACAAAGTTAACAACTCAATTATTGCAAGATCAAGAGAAGCAAAAAATATATTGGAAACTTCCATATATAGAAAACAACATCAAGAAATTGTCAAATAACTTAGTAAATATCAATAAAAAGCTCATAAGATCAAGACTAATTCCAATTTTAAGTACTTTGAAAAGTGAACATCTTTTTAAGAACAAAGACAACATTCCCGAAGATTTAGTTTCTTCAATAGTTTATAAATATCAATGTGACAATTGTAACAAATTGTACATTGGATAAACAAGCCGCCATTTCGGGAAACACATAAAAGAGCATATTAATGTACATTTAAATACTGAAATATTTCAACACCATCATGAAATTAAAAAAGACAATTTTAACATCATTATAAAAACTAACAATACAAAAATAGGGGAAGCATTATACTTAAAGAAATTAGAACGGACCAACATACTAAACAAGCAAATGAATACATTTCAANTCAGTGAGGAGTTGCCCAAGTTGAATTTGGTATGGACGCAATTTTAAGTCATATTTCATTATTCTCCAGGACGTAGAGCTTGAACAACCCATTTCACTAGAAACATTTCTGGCTGTTGGCAGATCTGCAATCTCCTCTACCACTTCTTGGTAGATTATCGACACTTCCATTTGCTTCAAACTTTTTAATCAATTCTCTTAAATTGGATTCCTTTGGTCGACGAAAGGAATCTTTTATTCCATGTAAAGAACAAAACTTTCTGATAGCAGCAGCATAGCTCTGACTATTCTTATAAAACATCACAACCAATTCAGTTTTGTCTTTCTTTTCCATCTTAAAATAAACCCGAACAATCAGCACTATCGATTTCCAATAAACTTAAATTATCACGTGATAAATAAATATGTAAGCAAAAATTTAAAATCGCAAAGACTTTAGAAACACATGGTACATATATATATATATATATGGGGAATTATGTATGCTACTTCTAAAATGCAAGCCTAATAAGAGCTGTTTAATTTTTTTTAAAAATTTATTTCGATAATACAAGCATTATAATAATCAAGTTATTTTTAAAACATTTACAGTATAAAAGATTTTAAAAAATCTATTATTTATCTAAACCACATTAATTGTATGTTATTAGGAAGTTATTACTCTTTGAAAATTTAAACTAAAGACATTTTGATGTTTAAAAACTATGGCCGAAATTTTAAGTGAGATATGTTTAAAAATTTAATAAGCTAGTCATGTAAAACTGATATAAAAATGATAACCAATTTGACAAAATTTCATATGATGGTTATATAAAATGAGGTACAATTCATATATATTAAATTTTGCCTGATACTTGAAGGATGTCTTTAATCTCCTCCCTGATCATTTGTTTTATGTGTGAGTGCTTATATTCAGGACACTCTATATCCGATTGAAGGGTTTCCCTTCTACTAATTGAATTAACTCAGCTTCTTTATCGTGGATTCACATTCCAATTGTAGCGAGCAATGTGATAAAATAATTTTGAAATAATTGGAATTCCTCCAATGTGCTTTCTTATCACTATGTATTAACATGTCTGGAAAAGAATTAGAATAATGCCAAAACGTTTATTTAACACAAAAAGAACATAATTCATGTTTATTGGACAGTGTAATCACCGTTGAGTCGGATGACATGTTCACAATGGGCGATATATTTATTTGCTTCCTCCAACATCTTCCTTTTTTCAATAGAAGTGAGGGCCTGTCGCGCAGCGGAAAGCAGATCTTCTTTACTTTCAAATTGTTGCTGTTTCAATTGCAGTTTCAGCCATTTGTTGATCCAACGGTCACAACCATTGAGGTCTGGTGAATATGGCGCCTGTTTCGAGAGAACGATTTGTTTGTCGCGAAAGAATTGTGTCGTGACTTGGGAAACATGAGGACGAGCATTGTCTTGTCTCCAGATAATCTCGTGCTGCCGTACTCTCCCATGCCGTTCACGGCGAAATTTGTCGATAGTGTATTGGACAAACTGTTTGTAGCGTTCACTATCGACTTTTTCATTCCTGTCAGTACCCTGAATCGCAAATTTGCCATCGTGAGTGTACGCCAAAAGCAGCATTGTGCGCTGGCCCCTCGGTGTTGCTTGGATGGCCCTTGGTCGTGCGTCTGTTTTGGCGGTCCATTTCTTCAGATCACGCCTCCAAGGAATTGGAGAAAATGGTACCCAAGATTCATCTGTAATGACATACCGTCGGCACCACTGCTCTATGCCCAGTTCATGAAAGAGCCGTATATCCTCTTGACAACATTGCACCCGCTGTTGCTTGTGGACTTCTGTTAAGGAATACGGAACCCAGACAGAGCAAATTTTTCTCATATTGAGACATTGATTCAGCATGGTTCTGACAGTATCTTTTCCTACATCCAAAAGATCAGCCAAGTGCCTTAATGATGCGCTGTCCTTTTCTTCGATCAGTTTTTGCAGCTTGGTGACATTTTCAGGACAACTGGATGACGAAGGGCGACCAGAACTGTGCCCTTTTTCCGTTGACAATGTTTCTGCTTTGCAATTGGCAATCCATCCATAAATCGTAGCCAAACAAGGCACATCATCTGGCCATACATTGGTCAATTTCCTGTGAATATCTCCGGCAGATGTTCCATTATGATACTCGGTATACACATAAAATCTGCACGCTGAATTTGAATATTCCATTGCAACGCGACACACTAAAAACCAAATGAGTAATGATTATCATTCACACACATTATATTTCTGCTAACAGTTATAAAATGTAACCAATCAACAATTAGTATGACATGCTAAATATTAATCATGCATGTACCTATGCGCAGCACACAATAATTGCATTGCAGCATTATTCTAATTCTTTTCCAGACATGTTAATAGTATCGGGACCGGTACTTGTCTCGGCCAGACTACATGTTTTCATGTATATTGTAAATATGTTAACAGTCATATGTATAAAAAGGAATGAGTTGTTGTAAATTGAGCACAATTTTAGTACAGTGTTGTATTTGTTAATGTCTGTTGTGGGCTGTCGCACCCCCAATTAGTGATGCAAAGCCTATGCTTCAGATATTACAATAATTAGTCAAGTAAGAAAAGTCGTATCGTTTGCGTGTGCGGCCTTACTATTCGAAAAGTTAACAATGAGTAATTCAAAGCGTACGTTGTGCGAATACGCCGATCCCTGCATACAAGATTAAATGAGTATTACAAATATTGAAACACTGGAAGATTATTGCATGCAAAAGTAAAAAATATTCTAAAAAAAATTTATAGCACCAATTTGTAAAATTGTTATTATAATTTGATCATCTGCTAATTCATTACAATAATTTTCTTCCATTAGTTATATTTTTACTAAAGAAACGTTTATTACAAAATATCAATTGTGCACTCCTCAGAAATATATTAAAGAATTAAAAGATTACAACGAAGTTGGAATCGCGTACACACAACTTGTCTTGTGCGCCTCATTAAATCAAGAAAGATTGCGCGTAAAGTTGTAAGTGTGTATGCTACTTTACATCGGTGAGAACAGTAAAGATAATGACAATTGTGCCATGCACCTCAATAATATGCGCATAAACTGAAAATACATACCTGTATCAATTATAGTTGTGATTTAATTTACCCATTAAAACTAGGCAAAGTGACATTTCAAGTCGCTTAGCAAAGCTTCATAGGGTAATCATATAAAGGACTGATTAAAATAAAAGCTGTCTCTGGGCGAGCGATGCAAACTTGAACAGGTCTTGACAGGCCTGAGTCATGGCCAACCCATTTAATTCCAATTCGACACATTTTTATGACGCTTAAGAAGTACTCTAGACTAAATTTGAGTGTTAGAAACTTTTGCTAAAATGTACTTATTGAAATTGAAAATTCTAAATGTAATTTTTCAAGAGTTGTTTAAAAAATTGTATAACATTCACTACAACTGTTGCGTAATAGAAAATTTTTTCAATTTCAGCCCATCTTTTCCAACAGCTCTCCGCATGTCCATATCCGACTTCAACTCCTGTTAACGGAAGAAAAAACAGGACTGAGGATCATTCCGTATTAAGACTAGCGCTGCCACAAAATAACTTTAGTTACATTTTGTAACTTGCCATAATTTGATTTTAATATTTTATTTCTCTATTGTTTTTATTAGCATTGCATAGCTCAATTCACGATATTTCACTACAAGTAAAAATACAGAAAACCTTAGTAAAATATAAAGTCATAAACATTTCATTCAAAATGGCTACATTCTTATTGCTATTTTGGCTTGCAGCAATAATTGGTGTGAAAATAATAGATAAAAAATCATAGCAAATTAACGTGTTTTGTGGTGGAGAAAAAGTTTTTAAAAGAAGCATCATCGTTGCGAGAGAACAACCAAGGTTACCGAGTATGCTTCAGGAATCCGTTGGCACTAAGAAGAAATTCTTCCAGAGAAATCTAAATTGAATGTTGCCAGTAATCGTAATCACAATAAGAGCAAATTTGGATCTGCCTTAGATACCTTATGTAAACGTTTGATCACTGTTTAATTTCTTTAGGTCATGCCTACTTAAATTCAAGGCTTAAAAATCGTTTTTTGGCTTTAGATTTTGAATGTCATGAGTATTTAAGTTGTAAACTGATGAATTATTTTCCATGTTTCTGAAATTTCATTAAATACCCGAATTTTGTTAAACTTCAATGTCCATTATTGTGAACAGACTTCATTCATACATGAATTCACCAACATTTTATTAAAAATTTAAACGAATTTTGCTTTTGTGTTCTTTGATTTTATAAGTGAACATATCATAGTTGCTTTTAGAATTGCATTCAAAGTTCAAGCAACTCTATCATTTTTAGTTGATTATGAATCATTTAAAGAACAAGAACCAAATGTAGTATTCATTCGGTTATAAGTTGGCATGGGCATATATGTCTTGCTCTTTGCATAATGGAATATATTAATATATATATATAGAGTGATCATAAAGTCCCTGAGCGGTCTTATTCAGCCCTTCTCGAAAAACCATGTAACCAATTGAAAAGATTTTTCACAAATTGAAAGTAAATTTAACAAAATTCAATTAATTATGTTCAACATTAGCTCCACTGACCTCCGCGCAACGTCGTCATTACGACAGAACCAACCACTTCGTGGTAAATCATTCACACTTTTCGTCACCTTGGATTTTCTGAAAATGCTTCGCATGGTGTTATCACAAGAAATACTATTCCAATTTCTCCGCTGTAACTCTCTGCACTAAAGTCACTGATTCCAACTTGGCCATTTATATCGCAATCTCAATGTTCTGGCTCAACTGCATTTCCTATCAATATTAAAAACAAGATTTTTAAATTAAAACGTTATTTTTTTAGATTTTCGCAACAGTGAATTAAAATAAAAAAATTTATGGATGCAAACTTTATGATCATATGTATATATATATTAATGAATACTATGATTTATAAAATATACAGGCGTTTATAGAACGTAGCGTTTTATAAGCGTCTACTACTAATGGAAATAATATATTGTAAATATTAAATGAGACTGAGAAACATGGTGTATTGACTTTGACGAGTTTCTTGCGTTAGTCGTCTTCTCTTTTTTTTAGCTGGGGTTATACTGTTGTTAGAAGTAGTATTTGTCTAAATGAAAAATAACTTAAAACTTATTGCAGCATAATATTCCTTCATTATCATTGATAAGTTTATCTTAAAACAGGTCTCAGTTACGACAGCAAACGCATTGTCGCAGGTCTCATTGCTTCATTTCATCTGTAAATAAATTAGCATAGGCATAAAATGTTATAAAGAATGTTGCAAAATGCAATTCATATAAAACAGATGAAAGTAAAGCATAAGTTGCTATCTCCTTTATTTTAATATTTCTATTTTTATTTTTGATACCGTGTTACCATTATTTATTTAGAAACCTCCGAAGAATTCAGTGATTACCCTTCTGATAGTGTTTTTCTCAGTTTTAGATAAGGTATGCTTTTATGCTTTTGTATTTTTATTATTTTTTATTAAGTTACAAATTGTTTAAATACTGTGTAAAATAGTGTTTAAAACAACATGAGTATAGAATATAACATTTTAAATCGCAGTTTTTGATTGAATAACTTAAAACCAAACAATGCATTTGAACCTCTGCTACCTGTAATCTTTGTGTGTACAACTTGCATGAACAATTTAATTTATTATTTTTTTTACTAATTCTGAAGTTTCTGTCAAATCCTTAATATTTGAATCATTTAGTGATCATGCACTGTGTACATATATTAGTAACAAAACTACTAAAAGCAAGCAATTTAAAATCATAAATGCAAGAGACTATTTATCTTACTCAGGTGAAAAAATGGAAAAGGCCTTAAAAACACCCCATTTAACTATATTTACATATTAAATTCTGGACCTCAAATGGTTAATTACATTGCAAAAGAAATCTACAAAGCATTAAACACTGTTGCCTCAATTAAGAACCGTCGGGTTAAGATAAAAGCATCTAAATTTCCTTTTTCAAACACCGACGATAATCAAGTCCATGAACTAGTATCAATTAAACGAGAATTATTTGATCTTGCAAAATCCAAGCCGACAAAGACTAATTGGACTACTTACGAAAAATCAAAGAAAGTAATTAAGCAATTAAGAACAAAAAATTTAACTAAAGCTCGGAAAAATTCTTTAATCAATTCAATTCTACTAGAGAAAAATGGCGATACATCCATAAATTTATTGGAAAATCTAAAGGTCTTTCATCCGAAATAAATGAATTAAACATCAATAATACTACCGTTACAGACAAAACTCAAATACTAAATCATTTAAATTCAACATTCAAAGAACTTGGAAATTTCAATTTCCCATCTTATAAGAAAAAAAAATTCTGATAATCTCAAACAATCAAAACAATTTTCCTTTAGACTTGCTACAATCAATGAATTAGAAAACATTGTTAAAAATCTTGATACCAACAAATCAACCGCTTCTTATAATCTCCCATTTTTTATTATTAAACGTTTTTTTCCTATTTTTGGAGAAAAATTATTAGTCGCATTTAATCAATGTATTATTGATTGTGAATTTCTAGTCTCACTAAAAAAATCAGATATAACTCCTATATATAAAAAGGTGACAACCTAAACGAAAAAAAAATTATAGAACAATTTGTATTTCACATCCTTTTAGCAAACTCTTTGAAGAACTGTTGTATGTTCAAATAAACGCATTCCTAAAATGTGAAAACATCCTATCGAATAAGCAATTTGGTTTTCGTGCTGGGCATAGCACCCAGGAAGCAATTTTATCGATCATGCAACAAATTATGTCAATTTTAACTAATTTTTCTACTCTTTGAAGTTAGCGTAATTAAATTTTTAATAGATACTCTTGTTATGAAAGAGTATTTTTGAGTGGTATTTATTCAATTATTGTCCAATCAAATCTTCTCTATATGCATGTTTGACTTCTGCTCAATTCTTCAGCCTATTTCCTATATTACTCTAAAATCAATCAAATTGTGTATTTCAAATATACTAAATAATTGTTTAGAATAAAGAAATCACAGTTACCGCGAAAATTATAAAGACGTATAAAAATAATAAAAAACAAAGAATTTATTAGTCATTATAATAACATTAAATTAGAAAATTGTTTATGTATAAAATATATTTTACAATTTAGAAGAATAATTAACGTTACTTTTAAGTTGCCACACAATCCCTTTTTCCTTTTTATATTTTTTGTTAGAGGCAGGGCTGAGAGAAGTTAGCTTTTTAATATTCCTTGTAAAGCAATGGCCTGAATAACATCCATGCATGCATTAATAAACTATCTAAGGTATAGATCTTTAATTTGCTGAATGCTGAAGACATGTTTTAATAACTAATCTAGAGTATACAACTTACTGTTATTCATCACAATGCAAAAACTTGATCACATAAGAAAATCACAAATTATTATAATATAAATCAATGTATATTGTTGATGTATTTATTATATACAAGTTTGAAGAATAATTTTTTAGAATTCGGGCCAAATTATATTTATGACAATTTTCTGTTGGCTGAATGCCTCCGTCCCTCCAAAATCGAAATCGTGGCAACTGGTCTTGAAGATCTTTAAAGTAATATATACAAAATTTACAACATATATAAACAGCAGGAAATTTGGTTTCATTGAGCTTAGAATTCCCTAAGGGCATCCAATTGAGTTCTTTAAAAAATTATTCTGGGGAGATTATTAAATTTATATACTGAAATATTTTTCTAAAAAATTATGCTTATGATCGAATCATTTATTGCAAAAAATACTGTAAAAATAGTTTGTTTTGTTCTATTTACTGACATCATCCGTAATTCAGTATAATAACACCAGCTATAATAAATTTACCACAAAATTTTAATACTCAAATTTGAAATTTTATACTTGATTCTTAAATTCTAAATAAATTCCCAATTTTTTCTTTCTGTTTTTCCAATTTTCAGTTTATATTCTTCTCCCAACCACATACATGTTTAATACTTTTAATCATTTTGGCTTGATTATCAATCATTGCCTGTATTGTGTTGAAGTTATTTATTGTGTGTTTAAGCACAGCAGTGTGAACATCAACATTTGAAGTGCGTATTATATTAACATACATAAAAATAAGAGGTAGTTCTTTAGTGTCGTATTTTATATGTCGTCCAGTCAGAATTTGTATAAAATTTAAAGATTCCAATAAAGTCGTATTCCAATAATGTCGTACTCCAATAATGTCGTCCGTGAATTCCTCGTACTCAGGATAGTCAAGTTGACATCAAATTATTCGGTTCAAGTTCGAGGTTTTGCATTTTGAGTACCAGTGGTGCTTTGAAGAAAATTCCGAGTTCGATCGAGTTTTTTCTATTTCCAATTTTTTAGGGTAATAAACATTTATTTTACAATAATTCCGAATTTTGAAAGTCTAAAAATGATTGATAACGAAACTGAATTGTAAAATGATTAAATTTTTACAATGCTTTCAAGTGAAATTGAAATTTCGTTTGGGCTCGAGCAATGATACCTTTGTTATTTAAATATGTTAGCTATTCCAAGCTCTAACACAATGACTCTTAACATTATTTCGACGTATATATATATATATATA
>CABFPE010000207.1:854184-875148 GCA_900660155.1 Hofstenia miamia | reverse complement strand
TGTGAATTCCCGTCCACAAGAACAAAATTGTGGCATTTTTAGCGGATCCCATCCATATCTAAACGATATGCCATCTAGAAATCTCGCTTACTAAGATGATAATTGTATCGTTTGAGTGGAAGGGCATTTAACCACATGGATGATCCTTTTTCTTTGGCAAGCCGGACTGAGTATTGCTGCTCACTTTCTAATGCATCTAGGACGTCATTTGCTTTTTGCTGTAATGATGTTACTGATACTTTCTGTACAATTTAATGAGCATGTAACAAAAATGTGAAAAAAACCGTATCTTGGACAGAGATTAAATTCGTCAGATTCATCAGAATTGAGAAAAATTAATGACGAATGATTCAACTTTCTAGAATTATTTGCCAAATGAATAAAATTCATGCAAAACAAGGCAAGAAAATAAATAATTTGGCAAAAGAGGCTGCAATGGCAACGCACCATACATTGATGGCATTAATAGGTATAACTAGGTACTTAAAAAAACAAAAAAATTGATTATGTATGCCTGGCCCACGTGAAAATGAATTTGGGAAATATCCTCAAGCTTGTGGTTGACGATACTACATTCATGTTGCAGCGTTCTGAATCATGGGTCAAAGTGATACTTACAGCGAAGACATTGATGAAATTGATTCATTCCGCTTTTCAGACAATCTCCATTTTACGGATTATGAATATCAAATTTTATCTTACATAACTGGCTATGCAGTATTTAGAATATTAAAGCTCCCAGAAATGAATAAGGATGTTACGGAATTTTTAGTTGTTAATGATATTGACAAATATGTAGAAAATCGTGGTGCATTAGTATCAGGAACTGTTTCTTAAGCTTATGTGGTTAGATAAGATCTTGTTCTTTATTTAATTTTTTTGTAAGGGGAATTCATCATTACGAAATCCCGGTGCATCCTGAATATCTCTTATGTTTTGATTGGTAGCAAGATGGTACATCGCTTGCATTCAAACAGTCTTCATCTTTGGAGTTTGAATATAAAAAGCTACCAAAAATTGGATTCTTGTTCGGTGTGTTGCGTATGCTGAAGTTTTAGTGATGAGGCTCTTTCTAATATGCTCTAGTTCTAAGAAATGCATTTATGCACTTTGATGAGTTTCAAAATTTGTTGACCCTAGACAAAAAAGTATTGTATGAAAAAATTTAATCCTTTGTTCCCATGATTTCAAAAATTCTGTCACACTCCCTGTTCAAACATATTTTTCGAACCGACGGGAGTATTTCCGCAAGGCTATATAAGAGGTGAACATACCTTAGAGCAGAAACTTCACTTAGAAATAAACAAATATAGAGATTAACAGAGATTCCGTTATTGAGAGTAGTATTGATCGAATAAAGATCTCGTATTTTACCTTCATTGTTATCCAAAACTTGTACAAATNGATTTATGCACCTGGAAATCATAGAAAATGTCTAAAATCTGATAAATATTTGAAAAATAAAACTTTTGTAACAGTAAATATTGAACACCCTGTAATGCAACAGTACAATTTAATTTTAAAACAATCACAATATTAAATTTTTTTTTATAAATATAAACTTATATTTAACTTTACAAAATCAATATTACAATCAAGATTACTATCGCCTTACCGTAATGCATTTCTTTAAATTATCATGAAAATACCTCTCAGATTACATTAACCATTTATTTTAAGTTTAAGACAGAATAATCGCAACAATTAACATTTATGAACATTTTGAGAGGCAGCCAGTTCCTTTCAACATTGACTTCAAATCAAAAAATTAAGTACGTTTTCGAATTCAGCATCAGAAACTACCCTTCCTGAACACCTACCGGTTTCTTAAGTGAGCAGCACTGTATTTACAAAATTATAATGTTTACTTTTCCGAGTGTATTCTGGATAAGTAATAATGATTTTTTAAGTCTTTTCTTAAATTTTTTTAAATTGGGTGAATTATAAATCATTTTACCTAAATTATTGACATTCTTAACTTTTTAATCTGATATTTTGCTGTTTCAAGGCAATGCAGTACTCAAGAATCAAAAACCGAAATTCTACCTTCAAAATTGATGCTCTGCACAGTTTCGTCAGTACATGGGCATCAACTTGTACATGACATTGCATAAACTAGGGGCTGCACGAAGATTTTGAGGCCATCAAACCAGGGTGCACCGGGTAGCAGACACCATGGCACGTGACATATTTGAGACAAATCTGCATTTTGCAAAATATAGACACGACTGCAAAGCAGAGGGCTTGCACAAGAGTGAAGTATTAAGCTTGTTCGAATTCAAATCCGAGTTGGCAGTGTGTCGCATGGAGTGCGGAAGCTCTGCCAAAAGTTCTGGAAAATGGAGTTATTTTGAATCTTTTCAGAAAGCATCTTGCAAACGAGGTGGCCCAATCCAAATGATGCCTACAAAAGAAGCTCACCTAGACCATATTGGTCGTTGGCTTGATACAGCACCTCGAGACCCTTACTGCAAAAATCCGGGCTGCAAGCAGAAGCCAGTAACTAATTTCAGCAAATGCAATTTTCATTTATGTATTACTGCTAAAAACTGCTTCAAAAGATTTCACAATGTGTAACGTTCCTAGATATGAATTCTGTATCTATTTGTATCTTTTGTATACATTTACATCTATAAAAATGCAAGTTTTGCAATAAAAAATATGTTTTTAATGCAAGTACTTTTTCGTACTAAACTAAAATCAAATTTAAAAATTAAAATATTATTAGGGTTAAAAGCAAGGACCCACTCAATATTTACATTATTATTTTTTATATACATTATGTATGGCAGTTATATTTTGACTTGCGCAAGTTCATGTTAATGTGCATGTGGGTCTTACGATTATTCAATTAAAATTTTTAAGGTACGATAAATGAAATTAAAAAAATCTTAACATTGAAGCAATTTTAACTCAAAAATTTAAAAATAGCTATTTTTTGCTAGTAATACGAATGAAAAAATAAAAATTTTGCTGCTTAAAAAACTCAATTGCGAAAAACGCGTTTATGCTTCTGCATCAGAGGAAAATTGAATGCAAAATAGTATGAAAATATATTCTCCTTCATGCGTTTCGTCATGATGAACAAATGTAAAGGCTACCATGCACATTTGAAATCTTCAAATGAAATCAGCTAGATGTAAATATATTTATTCTTAAGGAGAGTCACTGACCGAGTCCATTAGAAAACCAGATCAAAATGTAACAATCTTAAAAATTGCCTAGAAATAGTTTAGAAACGTTTAGATGTTTTACAATATCATTTGGGGACACTAGATGACATTCAGCAACGTTTAGAAATATTGTTCTATAAGACGTTTAGAAGGCCTACCTTAAGACGTCTTACAATGTGTTGCACCATTACAAGAAACGTTTTATTGTTCATTGGGAAATCGTGGGATTTTAATTTATCGACATTGAAATCATTTATTTAAGTAGGGAAACTAACTAATTATAATCTCAGAGAGGTGATAATTTACAAACCTCAGTGATACAAAAAGAAGGGATAAACTGTACATTTTTAGAGGGAAATTCTGTAAAATCCCTAGACAATTAGTTAATCTTCTTTTTGCTACATTTTCCATGGTAGCAGCTGTCGCTAGAATTCGACAGTACAAGAGAATTAAATTGCTAGGTAAAAATTATCTTTTTGGGAAAACTTCCACTAGTACGTGACTGCACAAATCGTTTTTAGAGATGCAAACCCGAAATTATAAACGCCTATCACAACACATTTTTCACATTAACTATCAACTACAAACTGTTCATAAGATAATTTCAATATAAATACATAATAGTAATTTACAAATTTTCCAATAACTGAATATTTCGATTGTCAATGAATTTGTTTTAATTTTATCTTCAAATGCATGACACCATGCTTAGAATGGGTTTTTACTGAGTCTACAACTCCGTCCATACCAATGTTCGCAAACAATTCTTTTTCTCAGAACGTATGAGTTTCTTCATCTAAAAAGCAGTCTAAAATTAATATAATATATATTAGTGCATACACTACATATATAGTAATGTATATATATATATATGCTCTATTTCCGAATGATTAGACTATTGACAAATAAAATGGAACATTGAGTGATAAAATCAAAAGACACTCTTGAGTTAGTTACCTACACTATTTCTATTACTACTTTTTCGTGGTAATTAAACTTTTGGGCTGGCAAATTGAATATATGGTCATTCAAAATGAACAAATGGTCATGCTAATTGAACTAATGTTCATGATAATTAATTAATGTTCACGCAAATGCAATTTTTAGCATAACGAGTATTCTCTTTACGCCTAATATAATGAAGAAAGAAGAGTCAAAAGCCATGCAATGACATCAACAATAAGACAAAACAAACAATAATTGAACTAAGTGTGAATATCACAATAGTACAAAGATGGATTAGTCAAGTGCATTGTTAAAACTCTCAATTAGAGAATGGCAAAGAAACCTCATTTAAAATACAAGAGGAGCATTCAAACTTTAAGATTCAAAAGCTGGAATCCAACTATCAAAATTAGATTATATGAATGATCTACTATGGTACTAAATGTTATTGGAATTTGAATGTCACGATCTACAGTTGCACGTCATCTCAATAATGAATTTTTCACAGTAAATAAAACAACCACTGTTCTGACTGAGGCGAATACCTTCGAGAGCTCATTCAATTCTTTCTAATTAGACAAATCATGCTAAAGAAAAATATGCACCCTGCACCTGCATTGAGCTTCAGGAAGCTGTTATTTGATTTCGTATTTTTGTCAGAATCGATGCAATTATATAATATTAATATAATCAGTTGTTAAAATCAGTGAAGTAATTTTTAATGATCAAATTTAGTTGGTTGCGGAAGAGGAGAAAACGTATTGATGTATTATACGTAAAGAGACAACCATAGTTATGCTAAAAATTCAATTAGCATGCCCAAAAGTTCAAATAGCACGGGAAAAACAATAGATTTGATTGAAAAGCAATTAATACCTACTACCTAGCATACTATGAAGTTTAACAAAATTGATCCACGATAATTTCTCAATGTTAAGTGTAGCAATATCAAACAAATTGATATGCATGGACAGTAAACCGGAAAACAAAATTAACACCTGTATCCAAACAAATTATTGCTCGTAACAACATAAAGCAGAGATTGCCACGGATCGGGATAATAACTTTCATCGATAATAAATGTATAATGTTTCACCTTTTGTTTATGTTATGTGTAAAATAAAAATTGACTAGAAAACAAAGGGTGTTGAAAAGTGGTATGTTATTCTCGATATCCGTCTTACAAAACATCAAGTAAGAATACTTGTTATAATGCTGCACAGATAAGATTAGTTGGACTCTGCTTCCGGAAAATGATAACTTCTAAAATAGGTTTAGTATAATAAGTCTTCAAATAAACAGTATAAAATTTTCATTGTGCAATTTTCAATACTTTTTTTATTAATATTTTCTATATTCTGTATTTGCAATTTGGATCAGAGTTAGCATACATAAAGTTGTAAGTTTGTGTAGGTTAATTACCGTGTTTTGGTCAAGTTTACTAGAAAAAATTGCAATGTTTTCTAGAAAGACATTAAATTTATGCACAATTTTAGTGTAATATTTTTCTCATACACTACCACGTATAATGAATCTATATATCAGCAGTACGAGTTGGCGTTTGTATAAAACATCAATCAAGATATAAAACAACAAGTTTACAGAACGTATTTTTTAAAAAACTTCTCACTTAAAGCAATAATACCTTAACAAAGAACTGCAGTGACTCCTAAGTTCCTACCAAGGCTCACCATCTTGCTATGCAACCAAATATTCTTCATTCTAAAAAAATATATGCTGATCATAATTGCATAAATTAGTCAAATCTTTTATGTTTGCAGAGCTAGGAGATAAGTTGAATCGTCTTCAGCACAAGGCGATCAGAATTATGGTTAATACAAGTCCTTAATTTCATTGCAAATCACAAATGTGACCTCACTCAAAGCATATTATTAATTATTATTGGGTAGCCAATTAATTCAATTAACCAGAAGCCCGCTGTGATTATTTCTGCGTAGAATGGAAACAATGACATGGGAAAAGTTATACAGAGGGCAAACCAAAAGTCTGTATTATAGACTGAGAGACTCATAGTATTCTAGTGAGCATTGATTATTTTAAATCAAACTTAAAGATGTGCCTGTAATTTTGTTGATATGAACTATCAATTTTATAAAAATAATTTGTAAACGCAATTGGAATATTTATGTGTGCTTTTAGATGACTGTTAAAATTAGTCAATATAACCCCAGAGTTAGGCAAGATTATCGTGACAATGTATATGCTCAAATCTCGCTTGTTAATGAATTCGCCATGTCATTAGATTGGGATGATTGTATAATAGTTGCAAATGAGTATTTTGCTGAAATCAATTCTCCGTTTCGTTTAAGCAAAAAAGCTCTGATCTGAATTCTAGATTTTGCAAGCCTAAGAGAAGGCTTCAGGCGAGCAAGTCAGACTAATATTCAACAATTTTACTTCATCTGTAATTGACCCATTTCTCAATTACTCAAATAAATTTTTGATTGAAAAAATATATGTACTGTATTTCACATTTCGACTTTTTCATGTATTATTTGATTATCTTATGAAATTTAGTGAATGTAAAATTTCGCAATAAGCTCAAAAACGACATTTGTGCTTTTGCAAATTCTTAAGGAAAATTTTGTCTTTTCTTCTGCACTAAATGATGCAAATGCTGTTTTAAGCAAAACAATTGAAGAATTCACGGAAAATCTCTAACTCGAATAAAATGCAGACTACCTAGTGGAATATGTACTAAAAACCTGCAAACAAATGTGCATTGTGGTCTTGGATACCTTTAGTTTTGCATTAAATTCAACGTCTTTTGCTTTCAGCAGTGATGAAGTATGCATCATAATCAAAATTAAAGGTAGCGAAAATTCCTCTCACATGTACACACAACAGATCATTTACATCCTCGAAACGTATGCACAATGCAGGAAAATATTCTATTTCCTTGGGTTAAGATAAATTAACTCTACAAGGATTATTAAAATATGTTGATTTCAAACATCTTCCTGATACCTTTTAAATTGTCACAGCATACGTTTTAAGGTTTTGCATAAGTGAGAATCCTTATCATTCATTATCCATGGTAGAGGAATCACCACCACCTTGATACCTGATAAGCAGAAGTTAATAAAAACGTTAAAGTATTTTCAACGGACGAATGGAGCCATTCATCAGCTAAAGCTGAAATTATAGATGCTGTTTTCAGAAGAGAAGGTAATATGCACTCAAATAATTATTACTAAACATTTTTCATGTTTTTATAAAGAAAACTTTTTAATGTGTGCCTTATTTTCAACACTATTTTTAATTTCAAATAACAAATATTAATTTAATCGAATGCTTATTAATCTTTGTTTGATTTAAGCATTTAATTTAGCTTAATATATTCCTGTTTGACGAAAGGGATTAGAATGCATGTTTTGTCATATGCAAACCTGATACTACACCTTCTATGAAAAAACTGCAAAAAAGCAGAATGTCCTTTTTAATAATATTGTTTGTCACCTAGAAAGAGAAACAGTCGCTCTCAGTTGAATGGCAATTGTACAGAAAATGAGTAAAGGGATTACAACCGAATAACGTGAAATTGATTTTTCATGTAGCAGCCAATCAAATTCCGAGACTTATGTGCTCTTACAGCACATAATATTCAAATTTACCTCAAAAATCGTTGATTTTTGACAAAAAGCTGCCATGAATTGTACAAAAAACTAGCAAAGTAAATGAGTACTTTAATAGTTTTGTGGAATCTTAAGGACATTAACACTCATATTATCACCGACTATTTAAAAAATGTCGCATACTTTAGAAGAAATTTCACAAAATAATATTTCCTAATGTATTAAGATAGGCTATATTAAGCATTTTCGAGCGCCATCTGTCGGGATAAAGATTTCTCAGCAACAAATATTTCGCCTAATGTGGAGATAAAAAATTTTGGTCCTGAAACCATCAATCAATATTTCTCCGTTGGACATTATAATTGATGAATTACAACTATCTTAAAATTAGCAATAGGTTGATAGTGCCCTACAACAAAAATGTGATAAATTGGCGGAAACTGTGATAGTGTAAATACTAGATTATTTTTGTGAGATATTGAATTTCTACAGTTAATGTCTTTATTTTAAAGAAAGTGTGACAGAATGCAAACGGAAAGGCATTCTTGCCAGCCTCATCTCAGGTAGAAAGGTGCAAACGGAAAGACTAGAGTGTAAATAGGGCATTTTAATTAAAATTTTATTTAGAATACTTCATTTTTAAAACTTCATAATCGATTATTGTGATTAAACGGGTCATAAAAAGACTACAGCAAAAAATAGTCGGGCTGAAAGTTATTCACTTGACTTTTGACCAAAATGAGGCAAAAGATAAATTTGAATTTTGCAGTGATTGTCTGATCGATTGAAAACGAATAGTTAAGACCTGTAAGTGATTTTGGCATACAAGTAAATATTAATGAAAGAAACTGTCACAATATGAATTAGTATCAATAAAGGTTTAGTGGAGTTCGGTTCTCTTTTTTTATATTTGTTAGTTTGCAGAAATTAGTTAAATGCTCGTAGTTAGCTAAATTCTAAATTGGCAATGATGGTCGTGACTTCACCGGTTAAATTGGATGGTGCAAATCAAGATTGCTGATGGAGTATCCCTAGTCTTATGATGATTTATTATATAATTCTAATTCTTCTATGAACAATTGATCTATTATTAAATACTTGAATTTATTTCAATGATGAGTTTGCTTTCGCTCGACTATACAAAAATGAAGTAAATTCCTATAAACATTAATGATTATAAATTAACTAATGACTAATTACAAAACGTTCTAAAGATGCTTGTATCACAGATGACAAAAGAAAGAAGTGTGGTCAATAATATTATTGACTTTACCCTATTATTTGTGGAAGAGAGGGGAAGAATTCTAATTATATCGAACCAGGCGATTTCATCTGCAATGATTTGTCAAAAAAGGCTATTAAATATTATCTTTCACCTGTCTCAAAATGTTGGAAAGATGAATAGATAACTAATTTTTGTACAATTCATTTTAAAAAATTTTTTATGCATATTTTTACATTTGGATGACAACCATTTTATAAATGAAGTAGTTGTTATAAACACTGATATAATCAATTAATGTTTTAAATTTGGCCTGAAATTTTGTAACAGAATACATACGATGTGGTGTTATTCTTCCAGAAATCGAAAAGCAAGAAGAGAATATGTTCATTTTAATTATTACTATAATTTGTTATAAACACGTGCTGGCTTTAGATAAATTATAATGGTTAGGCATTACATTTTTCCACACTTGCTTTTTTGATTACTCTGTATATGCACACTTTTTGTACCACATGCTAAAGTAGCTTCTAAAAAATGCAAAAAAGAAATTTACATGGCATCACTTAGAAAAAACGAACGACAGAATAAAAGTTGTTCATCTTAGAAAGACGAGTCAGAAGAACAACCGTTCCAGCGGAAACTTTTAATGTGATGGAATGTCCAAAAAACATTTAACTACATGGGTATCGTATTCATTCATTTTGTCAAAATAAAAATGATTGCTAATTCTATTATAATTGTTCTGTGAATTAAAAAATTCATTCATCAGTTAAATGATATTTTTAAAGATCGCGAACTCAATCATAGTTCAATGATATTAATTGTAATATCTAAATTTCCATTTAGGCGATTTTTCAAATATTTGCTGATTTGCTGTTTGAAATCAGGGTTTTCGAGTCGAATTCGAGTTGCTCGGCCCGAGTTCGAGTTTTTCCATTTCGAGTATTTTTTGATAGAAAGTTTTGATGCTTTTTCAAGTTTTTAGTTGAAAAATCTAAAATGTGTGATATATCTAAGAATCTAGAATAACCAATTTTACATATTTTAATTATTATAAATTTTACAATTAAATTTATAGACACTTGTTTGTCATGGCTAGCCTCATTTCCTTTGTTGAATTTTACAAGACAGTATTAGTAATCAATACGTTCTTACATTATGTTTAATATTCAACAGCTTATATTATTGCATTCAGTTTAGGAAACGTCCATTTATTTTTCGTAGAGATTTAAAATTTTTTCAATTGTATAATCAAATATTAGTTTTCAGTCGTATTGTAGAACACATGCAGTAGCAGTATTGTATTTTAATAAGCAGTTAACTAAATTAAATTTTTCATATTTTAATTGTTCAAGTGATTACATTAAATAGATTTTTAGAATGGAAAGCGATATAGCGCAGATTACTGATAACAGACGTCAGGAATGGCGAAAGGAATCAGCAATGCGTTCCAAAGTCTACAAGTATTTTCTTGTAGAGCATATTAACGGCATCAAAACGCAAAATAGAGAGAGTATGAAATGCAATAAAGTTCTAAAATCGACTGATTGCTATACGAAATCTCTCTCCAACCATATAAAAATTTGTTGTCCTTCAACAATACCTCAAACTCAAGTGCCCCGTCAACAGTTAATGTCCTCATTTATACCAATGCTCTGGCCAGCAGATATGTCTTCCTTAGATAAAATATTTGTCTTGAACCAAAGACCACAATAAAGATTGGAAAATACAATGAAGTGTTTATAAGCAGAGGTCATTATCAATATTTTATTATTAATGTGGATTATGTTCTAACGGTAAATTGCGCAAACTATCAGTTACAATATCAATGATTTTGTTTGAAATTTTTTTATTTGGAAATGTCTTAGTAATGTCCAAAAAGTACTTTAGGATTTGCTTTAAAAAATATTGTTTGGAATTATAAATTTATTTAGTATTTACAATTTATATGTGCACATTGCAATTTTACAATAATGGCTAATTCCAGATTAATGTATACTATTATGTTAAATTCAGTCTTTCAAACACTGTGCTCAAACGGTTTGAGATAATAAAAAAATTTAAAAACCTCGTGTAGTTTACAATGTGTTCTACCATGACCACACATTTAATTATTTTTGATAAAAAGTAATTCATTATTATTATGGAGTAAAAGTAACAAATTTGTGTAGTTTCCCGTTTCAACACTTTGAATGACTATTTTTTACTCATTGATTATTTGGTGATACATCAAAACAAAAATTATATACTTTTTATATCATTCAAATGCGAAACAAATAATCTACACGTCTATATAAAAATGAATTAGTGTAAATGTCAGTCTTAGCTAAAACCTTTGATAAAACACTTGTCCATTATATGAACTGTAGTAAGACCGGCGTTTTAAAAGGGAGTCCCGTGTTTTGGCTAAACAGTCTTGTTTACTAATTGAGACATCCTTCTTTTAGAATACGGTCAGAGAAATGTAGAAAAAATATTTTCTGTCATTTATAGCCCTTTCAAACAATTAAATTATATTTGTTTACCACAAAATGTAGTACGACCGACAGCTTTCTATTTTAAATAAAAAGATTATAGTACAGTTTTCTGTACTTTTAAAATTTAATAAGTGTACAACAAGGTGGTTAGTGATAATTATAAGAAAAATAATTAAATTCTGTTAAGACATGAAGCTGTGAGCGCTTATAAACACCACAACTTGTAGTTAGACTGACGAAGTAAGATCGACGTCGGTCTTACTACATTAAGCGTTTAGTGTCAAATATTTGTGAAAATAATCATTCATCTTCGTGATATGCGCAAGATTAGTCCTTCATTTGGGCATACATGCATAGGTTAAGATTTTCCTAATCTTTCTTGTTTTCCAAAGCATTTATCGAATTTAAAATATTATATTAATGAAATAGCCATTAATGGGTAAAATTCAATGTCATTATATTTTATCTTAAACACTTAATAATGCGTCGTCGATCCTGTACGGTTGCATTGCATAAATTTTGATAATATGCATTACTATTTACTGAATCCAGATTAATTAGTGTAGAAAAATGATAAATTTTTTCAATAATTCACAAATCATTATAAAGTTTATTTTATTACCTACTTTTCAAATTACCTATACAGCTACTGTCGTGATCTAACTCTAATTAAGGTGTGGATTCTTATCTTATATATATATATATAGAAATGTATTTTTTAGTATACATAATATACTTATATTCATATATTTCTATACTTTTAGATGCCTCAGGATATAAAGAAGAAAAGAGAACGAGACCGACGATATCGTGAAAAGAAGAAACTGAACAATAAAGAATTATGCGATGAAAAAAGAAAGGAAATAAATAAACGAAGTTATATAAAAGGGAGAAAGCTTTCACAACGAGCGTACAGAGAGAAGAAAAAGCAAAATGTTGAAGCTGCAATAGTACGAACTCATCAAATCACAGACAGAGATGAAAATAGCCCCAATGAAACAATTTTAAACGATTGCATTTCTTCACAAAACAGCAGGTCAGTAAGTGCATTCAAGAGAGAACGTAGTAAGAAGAAAAAACATAAAATGCCTTCTTTTTGAAAATCAAAAAATGAAGAGAATGTTGACGATTACGAAAGAAAATTGAAAGAAATCATATAAAAAAGCTAGTATTGGTCCATCAAACTCGTCTCCAGAAAAATCGGCAGTGGAAACACTGCGATCACAAAAATCTACAAGAAAGCCTTAATTGCCCATTTTTCTTTAATGAAGCAGTTTTCGGACACCAAGGATAAGAAAAGATGGGAAAGACGATACATGGGAACAGTTATTAAAAAATAACAAACAAATATTTTGGTTTGAAACAGCACTTCCTTAAAAATAATAAAATAAACCAAAAAACTTGAAAAAAAATCTTCCTAAAAAATATTTGAACAGAGGCGGAAATTAAAAGTGAATTTGGAAACAATAAAACTGTTCTTGGAAAACGACTTACTAGAGGTAAGAAAGAAGTAGTCAAGAAATGTGGAGAACAAAAAACAGATCAGGTACTTCAACGAATCACGGCAAGTACTTGACCAAAAGTTTCTTAGTGAAGACACAGACTGCTCGATTTCAAAATCGTCTTTTTATAAACATTTGAAAGCCTTTCCTTATCTGAAGAATCCCACAGTAAATAATAGATAACAATGCCTCTGTAAGCAATGTACAAATGTTCAGCTTCCTGATTCGCTACATACAAAAAAATTATAAATACAGGGGAGAAAGGATCTCTTGTTAATAAAATTGTCTGCAACATCATTAACTACGAATGCGCGCATAGAACCTGCATGGTGTGTAAAACGAAGACAGCAATTGATCCCAATTTAGTCTTTAGTATCATACTACCAATGCGAACCTTCTCAGACGGGTACTGCTGTTACTTGTGCACATAAAACTGATTCTGTAGTATGTGTAGTACAAATATTTGAAAAACAGCTGTCAGATTACGCTAGGCATCTTTTTCGTTTGTTGCATCAATTTAAAGAAATTCAGATCATAACACAAAAATTAAGCAAAAAAGATTTGCTTCTGCACATCGACATTTCAGAAAATTTTTTATGCAAATGGTCAGAAGAGATTAAGTCGGCCCATTTCAGTGATGCTTAAAAGCCTATTGTTATACACCAGGGATTACTTTATCAACTAAATTCTGATGCAATGAGTTTTGCAACGGTATCAGAAGACCTTAGAAAAACAAGTGATTCTATTATTACACATCTAGATGTCTTTTTATCAGATATCAAATCAAAGATAAAACCATATTCTAATCTTATCATAATATCCGATTCTCCTTCATCCCAATACCGTAATCGTTACACTCTAAATTTATTGGTTCAGCTATGTGAACTTCATGAAATTCAAAGTTTTCGATGGAATTATACCGAAACTGGACACGGTAAGGGTGCCCCAGATGGGGTAGGCGCCACTTTGAAAAGAATTGCCGATTACTATATTGCAAAGGGAAGACGACTTTATAAAGGCGTGTTCTTCAATCAAAATTTTGTTGAGAAAAAAATTAACTAGTGAAAATTACAAATTTTTAGATTTTCTAGCTACCTGAAGTCAAAATTTGCACCAAGAGAAGGGTCTAATGAAAGCACGCTCTTATGATAGCACACAGCGCCAAGTACACGAGAAATGGGTCAATTTGCTATCAGAAATTTTCTTGTAATTGTCAGTTTTAGTGAGATAGTTTTGATTTATAGTTTTACAAAGTATATATTTTTATACAATTTTATTCTAGAAAATTTGATTAAGTAGAAAATTCTATTACGTGTCATTTTTCTTTAATTAACTTAAAAATAGAGATAGAAATGCATGATTCCCAAATAATATTAATATATAATTTTTTTTGTTGTATTTAAGTCTTTTCATTCAATATTATGATATTTGTAGTAAAACCGGCGGGTCTGTTGTAATGCCGACGCTATTTTTAGTAAAACCGACTCCACCTGTAGTAAGACCGACGCCACTTGTAGTAATACCGACGCCAGAGATTATAAAGATAGACTCACCAATACGATATCCGAAGTATAGATTAAAATATATGAATTTTTCGTGCTTCTTAAAAATATATTCGTATTCTACACAAAAAAATACACTTATATAAATTCATTTATAGAAATTTATTTAATTTACCAAATTTCCGCAATTTGCTGTACATTATTTTAAAATTGAATATGCATTTTTGTACATAAATATATTACGTGTCATTTTTCTTTAATTAACTTAAAAATAGAGATAGAAATGCATGATTCCCAAATAATATTAATAAAGACTATTTTTTATTGTATTTACGTCTTTTCATTCAATATTATGATATTTGTAGTAACACCGGCGGGTCTGTTGTAATGCCGACGCTATTTGTAGTAGGACCGACTCCACCTGTAGTAAGACCGACGCCACTTGTAGTAATACCGACGCCACCTGTAGTAAGACCCACGTCAATTTGAAGTAAGACCGACGCTATTCGAAATAAAAAGCTTTATATATGAAAATATATGCATTTCTCGTGCTTATGAGTAAAATATTCGTATTCTACACAGAAAAATACACTTATATTACTGAATTTATTTAAGTTTATGTCAATCAACGTATGAAAAGAACACAAAGTGATCTTCTTAACTGTTTACCTGAATATATCAAAATTTTAATGTCTTCTTCATTAAGAAAGAAAGCAGTAATTTTAGTTGAAGAGTATCCTAGTTATGCTAAGCAAAGATTAGCCTCTTCCGAAGAATTTTTCACTTAGAAAAAGTTGATATTTATGAAAAAAATCATATCAATTGAAGAAGTAAAATTGTTTCAATAAAAATTGTTTATATAGATTCACATGACCTTTTTGAACATATCCCCAAGTGTATTTCTAATAACGTTTTCAAGTAAAAAATTTCAATTTCAATTTATTACAATATGCTAAAAGAATATGCAGTGTATGGTGGATAAAACCACTAATTAAAAACACAATTTCTTTTGGAATTTCACATTTATTTTAAGGACGTTTCTGCCTTTGTATGCAAAACATATTTAAAAAAAATAATTTAAAAATTCTGAAATGATATTAATACTGTTTATCTAAATTAAAAATTTTTATTTTCACTTTAAATATATCATGTATTTAGAAATAGGCGTCACTTGTGGGTAGCTCACATCTTGCAAGAATGTGTAGTACTCAAAATTTCCAAAGTTCTGAGACACATTCTATCAGTGTGGTAGCTGTTAGAGCTTGTTGAAAATCTTTTAGGCTATTATGTGGTGGTAATCTGAGGAGGGAGAATTCTTAACCAGTTAGGGTTTTCAACAACTAAGTCAAAGAAATGGCTTAATTTATTTCTTTGCTTCTCGACCAATGTCTGGTTTTGACACAAGAGTACACCAGGCCAAGCTGCTAAAGAACATTCCTTACTTCATTTTCAATATATGTTACATAGAGCAGTTTTAGACTACCTCAAAGTTTTACATTCTACTCAGGAATGCTACCATCACTACAATTCAGATCGGTTGGCTTTTACTTGTAAGGCTCTGCCAGATGATAGTCGGAACAATGCGAAAATAAAATTGTGTTGAGCATTAAACATATGTTCTGAAATAGAGCCGAAAGCAATCAGCAGTAGATTACTGATGTGTATCGTTAAGAAAAGTGGTCCAAGAATTGAACCCGAAGTAGCCAGACATTCATCACAAAAAAACAAAGTCAATGCGAACTAATTGAGTTCTATCAGAAAGATAAGTTGAGATGACAAGAAGTGAAGTTAAAAATTAAAAAGAGGGTTATGAGAACAGGCATTATCAAAGAATCTCTTTTCTTCCCCACCCAAATTATTTTACTAATGTTAATAATAAACATTTAAAATTATTCTAAATGAGGAATGTTATCAGAATGGTTACAAATTAAGTTAAATCTGTCTATTAAGTCAATACTACTCATGGTTAGTAGGCAATGTAGTTTTCTTTTGTTTACAGAATTTTTATTTAGTTTTCATTACAGTTCTAGTCCATTGAAAGCATTAAATTTCTTTATCTATAATTATTAGTTGTTATGACAATCATTTGACTGAGAACTCAGAAGTATTGGTTTAAATCCATTTTGCACAATCATTCAATTTTCAAATGCATTTTTTAAATTATTTTTGGTTAGGTTTTTTAGCGTTGTATTTTTTAGTGTCGTATTTTCTAATGTCATCTTCCAATAGTGTCGTTTCCAATAATGTCGCATATGAAATAAGTATTTCCAGAAATATCGTCTTCCAATAGTCTCGTTTCCAATAATGTCTTATTTTATAGTATCGTCTTCCAATAATGTCTTATTTTTTAGTGTCGCGCCTTCCCTTAGTTTTAACCACAATTTTCGAGTCGAGTTTCAATTCGACTATTTCAATTGATTTTGCGAGTTCAGGGAAATGCCGAGTACAATGAAATCATTGAATTCAAAAATACACGTGATTTGTATATTTAAGAGGAATCTACAATTTACAATGCTGTTCCCATAGAAAATTACTAGTTCAATAATGCTTGCTGTACCACTGATAATTTAGTGATTTTAGACCCACAAGGGCATTTGCTCTATAGCTAGCAGTAATTTACAAGTGATAATTGCACAAATATACGTTTAATGCTGCACAATTTTGTTTTACCTTTGCGTTTTAGTAAATGAATTTTTCCACAGAAGAAGGATTGCGTAAAGGAAGTTTGGTGTATATCTATGAGGGTTTTACATTTTCAAAGGATTATAAAAAGCTGGAAACTCTGTATTTAAAATGCACAGATCGTACTTGCAATTCTCGTGGCAAAATTGTGGATGGTACTTCACTGTGAGCAAAGTTTACTTTAAAATTAGAAAAGAACTAATTTTCAAAAACAATGTATGTCTCATTTAAAATTTCTAATTTAGCTTACCAAAGTGCATAATCACGATCATAATAATAATCTTGAAATTCGGCGATTGCAGATTGATTTAACCACAAGATAGAACTTCTAAAACGCCTTTGAAGAAAGTTTTGGATACAGCTTGCTACAATTCTACTGTTGGAGCCATGATATCTTTTTCGAGTGTGAAAAGTGGCACGTACAATCAGCGCCAATGTAATATGCCAACAATTCCTGACAGTAATTGAATTATATTTGTTTAAATTCCAACGATTTTTTAGTTACTAGAGAAATTACACTTCATTTAGAAAAAAATAGTAACCTTTTACTACTTAAAAATGCGTCTATTCTGAAGGCCTCTGTAAATTTGGAAAATGAATTATATTTAATTTTTTCCACACACTTCCTTTTGGGAAAAGGTAGTGTAGCTGATGTTGCAAATTTTGATGCAACGTTTTTTTCTGTGCCGAGGCAGTTCTCGCCACTTTTGGTTGTTTTTGGTGGCACTGATGAAAAGGTTTTACATTTCTTATACTGAATATCAATAGAGGAATGTCTTTAGATTTTGCCTTTACCTATGTCTAAATGACTAATCGCACTCGTGCAGCTTATGAAGCAGTATTTTCGAAGTTACGGGAAATATGTCCTGGATTGAATCCCAGCTTTATAATGAACGAATTGAAGAAGCATTGTGGAGTGCGCTAGCTAGTATATTTCAACGTTCGCAAATTAGATCCTGCTTTTTCCACTACTCACAAGTAGGATTTATTATATATATATATATATATATATATTTGTTTATTTATTTAGGCAATATGGCGAAAAGCTACTGTTATTGGATTGCGATCTGCGTTTTCGAGGAATGACACTGTAAAGTGTTGCGTTAAGTTATTGATGGAAATATCTTTATTGCCTTCGCACCATGCTCCGGAAGCATTTGATTACATCAAATCGTGCTCTGTAACTGCAAACGCCCAAGTAATAATTTATTATAGTTTTCAATTTTTACATTTGGATCACTAGTTACATTATTCGAATTTTTTAATTTAGGACACTTCAATGCTAAGTGATTTGACTCGGTATTTTGACAATACTGGATGCAACGTATAACGCCTCAAAAATTTTCTGTGTTTAGCCGGATTCGTACCACCAACAATGATGCAGAATCATTTTTTAAATCCCTGAATATCAAGATTAAAGCAGCAGATTTATTGTTAAGCATAATTCTAAACAAAATTTATGAATTCATATGCTAAACAGCAGCTCAATATATATTACCTGAATTGAAATTTATATTGTCTTGATACAATTCTATTCTTGTTTTTACGAAATTTTAGTTTAGATATTATTTCTTGTATGCGAACAACTGCAAAGAATATTCAACGATTAGAAAATGGAGTAGAAATTTCTTTACCAAGACCAGCTGGACATGATCGGAACATACGTCGCATACGGAAAGCTTGGGAAGAATTTTCTAATCAAGATGTATCCCCCTACAACTGTTAAGACGGCTTGGTCATGTTACCCCACAGTTTAGTGTCACAAATGAAAATGAGTTAGCAATTTCAACACATAGTGAAAAGGCTGTATGTGTGGTATGTCTGGAGCATTCACCATGCAATTCGGCTGTAGTGCCATGTGGACATGCCAATTTGTGCCAGGAATGTGTTGGACGCCTTATTCAAAATCCATGTTCAACGTGTAAAGCATATTGAAACCTCAATAATTAACATTTATCGATAGATTATTCATAGTTTTTTCTATTCAAATATACGAGTTTGTTCGTTTTTATGTGTTTACTATTGTGCTTGCTATTCTTGAATAGAAACTTATCAGCATGTTCCAAATAAGGGTTACTCCAGAAAAAATGCCACAACTTATTTCGTCTGTAAAAATTGTAATTTTTGTTTTACCAAAGTTTCCTTTTCAGGGCTTGTTAAAAACTTAGCGGCAATTTTAATCGTGTTTTTCTTTTTCAGATCGGCTGTGAAATGTTCACTTTGGAGCAGAAGCAAAAAATTGTGCAATTCTGGTACGAGACACAATCGTATGTGCAGGTTCGTCGCAAATTCCAAAACGAATGTGGACTTCCCCGTAGCGTCAGAACACTGGACAACACTTCGAAAAGGAGCAAACACTCCATAATTGCAACAAGGGTTGAAGTGGCGCTAAACCAATCGTAACGCCAGAGAAACGCCTGGAAATCAAGGAGTCAGTTGTGAGAAGCCCCAAAAAGTCCTATAACAGACGGGCACAAGAGTTAAGCCTTACACCAACCACACTGCTGCACTCCATGAGAAATGATCTGAAGCTCTTCCCCTACAGGATTTCCACTCATCAGGTCTTGAAGGATGAGGACAAAACCAGGCGCCTTGAAATGTGTGAGTGGTTGAATAAGAAGCTGGAGCGCCTACCTGGGTGGTTGAATAACATCTGGTTCAGTGATGAGGCGCATTATCACCTCAATGGGGCGGTAAACAATCACAATAACGTTTTCTGGGGCGAGGAGTCTCCTGAGGAGGTGAGTGAGAAACATCTGAAGGGCGCCAAAGTGACTGCATGGATCGCATTCAACCCCATACATGGTCTTTCAACCCCATACATGGTTTCAAGACAGGCGTGGCAAGATAGTGACAGTCAACAGCGAGCGTTAATGTGAAATCATTAACAAATTCAACACTGAACTTGGTCAAAGGTTCACTGTCATTCAGAAGAGCAGAATGGGGTTTCAGCAAGATGGAGCTACGCCCCATACAGCTCACGATTCTCTCAATTTGCTGAAGGAGCTTTTCAGATCCCGCGTGATCAGTTTCCGCACAACATATGAATGGGCACCTCATAGCACTGACCTCAAGCCCTTGGACTTTTGGTTCTGGAGGAGCGTCAAAGGAAGAAGAGTTTGCAAACAAACCAGATTAAAGCTGACTGTCGAAGCGTATGCAGCCAAGGTGACGGCAGAGACATGCCGCAAAGTCGCGGAGAATTTCGGTCGCCGGATCAAAGCATGTTTCAGTCGACGTGGTGCTCACATCGAACACGTACACTTCAAGAAGTTTGTTTGAGTGCTGGACAAATTGCTATCATGTTAGCCTTTCCGAATTCAAAAATTTGTTCTTGTATCTCTGTCTGTTCTTAAATAAACTGAGATTAAAGTTGTGGCCTGTTGCAGTACCTCATGACATTTTTTTGTTAACTATTTTATATTTGGTACGTAGTGTAAGAAAAACACAGCTGTACAAATGTACAGAAAATGTGAGTTCAAATCTCACCGAACCAATACTGTATAACAATAATTGGATTGCTTCAGATTTGATGGTTTTCATTTATATTGTACCTTATTACAACTTTTTATATTCTAATTTAGACATTTACTTTATGTATATCTAATATACGAACTTTCTTAATAAAGAAGTAACATAAATCTTAGCTTTGAATATTGAAATACATTTAAGCCCGAGCATACATCAATGAAAAATCGTTTTACGATTCTTCAAAGATATATATATATATATATATATATATATATATATATATAAATTTTATGTTAGCACTTAGGACATAGGAATAGAGCAATTTCATTTTGAAGGATGAAATTAGAACATATTTTTTTTAATCTGAATATGACTCTGATTTTCAAAGATC
>CABFPE010000207.1:828640-839759 GCA_900660155.1 Hofstenia miamia | reverse complement strand
GTAATTAATGATGAGCAAATCTACTTTGGATTCACTTTCTCTTGTCAGGTTATTTTATATATTGTGATGGAAAGCTAAACGTCTATGAGCTAGAGTAATTGTATGGTGGTTCCCACATCCGGTTAAAGGTATGCTGGAGCAGCCTCCTAATAGCTATTCCACAGCGGGGAGGGCGACAGCTGTAGTTACCTGGTGTGCTCTTAGGTTACGGATAGGTATAGGAGTTTTTTACTGTTATAGCTTTCCTGATTGTCATTGCTTGTCTGATATTGTTATCGCAGCCTGTAGGTTTTACATGTCAATTATTTTATCGATGAACTCAAGTTATTTATTACATTCATTATGCTACATGACGATTGATGATTTAATAGTGTTTACACTTAGACGGTTATTACAATTGTATTTCTATATTCTATTACACATAGTTTATTTAATAGTCATTACATGTTGCTCAATGTTTTATATGGTAGACCTCTGGCCGACTTCTCATTACTGTTTTCCGCTGACTGCATTGATTGTTTACATGTATCAAGGGCTATTATATATTTCTATATATGTAGGGTTATTACATGTAGGGCCTCATAAAAAGCTATTCCAGCAGCAAGGTTGCACCACTTCATTTATTGCCTCAGTTCGTAATAACAAAAACAATCAATGCACTAAATTCTTAAGTAGTTGCAAATCCCATTACACTGAGTTTGCTATTCACATTGCCATTCCTTTGTTGTTCTCTATCTCACAGTGGCAGTTCCATTGGTAAGATGCGGCTGGGGGATGTGTTCCTGGATATGCACGTCTACTCTTAAGTGTTGATCCTGTCTTCCAGTATCTCTGCTTTATCTAAATAAGTTGAGTGAATTAAGTAACTACAAAGGCTCTTGCATATTAAATTAGTTTAATAAACTGCACACTTATCATAAAGGAGAGAAATCAGAAAAGTGTCAACTCTGCTTAATGGTTAATCTAAGAAAAGTAATAGTTTTCTCTAAGTAACACAATCACAGTGGGTTGGCATGATTCTACAGTACTTCTTGCTTGGGGGTCTTCTGAGTTCTAGGCTTACTCCTAGTAGTCTTTTTCTTCGAATTTACCATCTTTTTCATTAGTGCTCCGGGTATCTGATTTGGTGGTCCTTTCTCACGTTTATTTTGTGCTCCATTGTAATTTTATTGTTCGTTCCCTCTTCTTTCTTCTTTAGTCACTACTTGCTGTAACACTAATAATTATTTTCCAGATGTTAGATTACTATTCCAATTCGATTAACTCGAGAAGAAACAACTATCTTTACTCGAATTCTCCTTGCACATGTTGGGCGCCTGTCACGGTCGCCATGTAGAATCTTGACAACCTTCCAACTAGTAAACTTAACTATAATTTAGGAGCTACTTCGAATATTTCCTATTGTTACCANGCTCTACTTGAGACATATAATTTCTTAAATCGTCTTTACTGTTCATTTTTATTCCATTTAATAGCATCCTATACTGGCTTTTAAAGCTTTCATCATCGTAGTATTGTCGATACTCTCCTATCAATTTTTTGTAATTCATTTTTGTTTCCGAGTCTAACACTAAATAGTGTTGATATGCTGCTCCACTTAAATATAATGGAAATCTCGCTGCTGCTCTATTTTGTGTGACTTTTCGTTCCTTCATACTCATTTCGAATATTTCCAGCCACTCGTTAAATGTAGGTGAGTAATTATCCACTCTGCCTGTAAATTTAGGCAATATTGCTTTACATGTTGATATCTCATTGTCTTCATCTTCTGACAATATTGTATCTTGAAACACCAGTTTTCTTTCAATCGGTTTCTCCACATTTTCCTTAACTTGTTTTGTTACATTGTCTACCAATTTTTTTATAAACTCTTCTTCAGTTTCCGCATTTTTGTAGTCTTGTATTGGTATCTCCTTTTGTGGCATCGCTGAATTTAATTCGTGCGGTTTTTCCACTGTGACATTTTCTATTGTTTTTATTTCGGTTTTCTTTAACTCTACTAATCGCAGCTCGTCCTTTAAATTATCAATTTCCAACTGTTTCACTATATTATCTTCTCGTAGGTTAGTATTTTCATCATGAAGCTCTTTTAACATTTTCTGAAATTGTTCGCATTGGCGCTTTATTTCCTTATTTACTTCCGTCAACTTTTCTATCTGTTGTTGAAATAGGTTTCGCTGCTCCGTCAAACGTATACTCGTATCTTCTTTCATTTCCTCAACTAATTTCTCCTTTTCGACGCTTTTTATTTCCACTTCTATTATTCGCTTTGTTAAGTGTTCTATCTGTTTTGTCAACTCTTTTCTCTCTCTCGCATTATTTTCAATAATTTCCATTAACTGGGTTATTGTAAATTCATTTGTTAACTCCGCAGGTTGTAGCACTTGTTCTGTTGGGGATTGTTCACTTTCTGGGGACATAATCACATCCTGTGTTTTGAGTGTACTTCTTGCTTGGGGGGTCTTTTGAGTTCTAGGCTTACTCCTAGTAGTCTTTTTTTTTGAGTTTACCATCTTTTTCATTAGTGCTCCGGGTATCCGAATTGGTGGTCCTTTCTCACGTTTATTTTGTGCTCCGGTGTAATTTTATTGTTCGTTCCCTCTTCTTTCTTCTTTAGTCACTACTTGCTGTAACACTAATAATTATTTTCCAGATGTTAGATTACTATTCCAATTCGATTAACTCAAGAAGAAACAACTATCTTTACTCGAATTCTCCTTGCGCATGTCGGGCGCCTGTCACAGTCGCCATGTAGAATCTTGACAACCTTCCAACTAGTAAACTTAACTATAATTTAGGAGCTACTTCGAATATTTCCTATTGTTACCAAGTAAGGTAGGTGACAGATTCCAAATTCCATCTCTATTCTTTTGTTCTTAACTGTAGTTACTTAACGTTTAGTTTAATATCTAAGCAACAACTATGATTGACACTAGAAGTAACAACACTCATTTAGGTTCAAGACAGGAGATGGTTGGTACAAAGTACAGGGTTACACACCCGACCTGAGGCACAACACAAAGAGGAATTGAAGAACTACGTTATAACTATAATCTCCAACGAACACTTTTGCATCGAAAGAAATACCAATCGCCACCGCGAGGACTCAGTGCATGAAATGTTGTGTGATAACGAAATTGTGACAATGTGTGAATGACCTATTAATTTAGTGCGTTGATTGTTCTTGTTATTAATGATGTTGTAAAATAAAGGAGATTCGCAACCTGAATGCATTAGCTTATTATCATGCCTTACATTTAATAAACCTACAGATAAATATGTACATGTTAATACCCTATCGTACATGTGAACAATCAAAGCAGTCAGCAGAAACATATGCTTTAAGTCCGTAGGTCGACTATGAATTAAATACAATGTAATACCATTGACAAACATCCAATACAAACAAAATGTAAATTCTCCTAAGAGGGATAATGTAAATATAATAAGGTAATAAAATGAACAACGACCGATAGGAAAGCTGTAACGAATAAAAATCCCTATCATTACACCTAACTTAAGAGCACCTCGGGTTAGACCAACAGCTACCAGCCACAGCACAGCCTTGGGAATGGCGCTAGTAAATCATTATTGTTTAATGTGCCGATTGCAATTGCACAGCTTTTTGAATAGCGATAAACAATTCATTACTAAGTGCTCAGCCATTACGAATTATCTCCCTTTAAACAAAGTCGTGGACCACTGCCTTGAATACCCTAGTGCTCGAACGTTTTTAGCTTTCCATTTTAATTAATTAAAGAAACCTGACAAAAGAACACGAAGTAAATCTGATAAATTTTGGCCATCAACAAATATAATATTGCACAGCTTTTATACTAAAATTTGTTAAACACTCAAATATTTGGCTAGTACCTGTTATTGCTGACTTGTTGACAATTTATTAATCCTTGATTTCTTTTTGTCTGCCATCTTGCACACTTCAGCATTAATTAGCGTTTTGCGACTTGGCCTTCTTACCAATTGTCAAATATCATTTTGTACTGCCAATTAATTAATAGAAAAATTACTGCTTATAAATTGTACAAAATAATTAACTAATCATAATCATGTGTTTTTACAATTAATATTTATATAAAAATTCAGTCTGCTTCCATTCCTTTGTTTCTCTTAATTTGACCACACATGATTCTGAATTATGTTACACTATGAGCCCCTGAAATGGTTACATGTGCAAATTGATTACTAACTCAATGACCCTTTGTACCAACTTATCCATTGGACTCAAAACCATTCTGTTTCTGCCAGCAACATTGATTGTTCACATGCACTCAGTAGGATTGCTATGTATTTATTTAAATGTAAGGTTATTTATATGTAGGGAATATAACAAGCTAAAGTAGTCAGGTTGTGCACTTCTCTTATTTATTGTTATAACAATTGATAACAAGAGCAATCAGTGCACTAAACAAGTAAAGAACACATCACACACTGAGAGCATTGCATGACACCAGGGGTCTGGTGAGCCATGGTTTTATCTCTGTCACATGGAAGCTATCACCAACTACCTCTTCTCATCTCTTGTTGTATGGAGCCACTTTCCACCTCTGCTCTGTGAACATCCAACAATCTAAAGAAGAGTTAATTAGTTCAAGTTAATGACAGTTACAGAACTGTAATTAATTAAATATGATTGTATTATAATGGAATCATGCCTGCATTCCTGAGACTATGCAATAAGCAACAGCATAGCCTTGCTCTCCTCAATGTCTAGAGCCTGGTACAGATTCTCTAGATAGAGCTGAAATGTCCTCCTTTGCTTATGTGCTAGATTTCATTTCAATTATTAGTACTGGTGTTGCCTTGCATATGAATTTTTTTTCAGTGGCATTCCTAGTATCATGAAATCTTTAGAATGTATTGAAACCCTTCATCTTGTTAAACATATATTATTGACTTGCATTCCTTCTTTGTGTCCTGGTTCCCCACATTGTCTGCTTCAAACTTCAGATTAGTCAATGAGTTTCTTGTTAATGGCTTTCAGTACAGCTTCCTTCTTTAGGATGAATTTTGTGATTTTTGAACATTATTAGGTCTTCCTTGGTTCTTTTTTAATTCTTTCATTATTCTCAATTATCAACTGAATGTTCACTGCTTTACTTATTAGTGTGCAGATGTCATCATTAATATTGCATATATTTTAAAACCTTGTTTTGATTTTTTGTTGAAATACTTCATGAAGAAAAAGAGAGATTTTACATGAGATACAACTATAAAAAGAGTTTAGCTTTCATTCATAATTTTTTGTTTCTGATGAAGATTATTTGGCAAATAACAAATAACTTACATTTTAGTTGAGGTGTGACTGAATTTATAAAAATTTAGCAATCTAGCATCTACTAGAAATTAGGCAAAAAAGGTTCCATTCAACAGTATAGGAGAAATTAGAGCAAACAATGCCACTGCATGCTTTCAGTAAAACACTAGAAATGATTGTAACAATTGAGAATAAATTGTGAGGAGTTGTAATTGCATGTAGTTGCGTCACTACTGAGGAATTAGAATACACACAGTGATTACTGCTGAAGCTGGAATTTAATTCAGTCATAAATTTTGAACATGAACAAAATGAATTAACTAAACTCCTTCAAAGAGTAACATTATATCCCCAATTAGAATCTCGAGAGTAACCTGTGTGAAAATACATGAGGATGCCCCCGCTCCTCTCCAGATAGGTTTTAGTTACACATAATTTAACTGAATATGTGAGCAGAGAAAAAGCAAGTTGTCAAGAAGTTTTATTGATGCAGTTGCACACAATGTTGCCCTATATATACAGAACTTAAAAAGTAGCAAAAATAAATAAATCCCACATAGCTTATTCAATAAAATTTTCCCCTTATGAAAAATTCTTGAATTCTGTAGAAATAACATTCAATACTTCAGACTCGCGTCTTTTCACTTTAGGAATAATAAGCAGTGAATAACATAGAAATAGAGGCTTCTGTAAAAAATGAATAACTGCAACTTACCCTCGTGATTTCAAATATGATAAAATATATGAGGACCAATTTGATATGAATGAGTTATTATTTTCATGTTGAAGAACTTCTTCATAAATAATTGTTTACTATTCTAAAAATATGAATATGAAAAATATGATTAAACTTAATTTTATAATATACATCTGTGGGGAAATTTCCTGCCCACTAAGAGTAATTTTATGATATTTTACATAGAATAATCTAAATTGTTTGCAGCTTTTATATCTGTTTATCAAGCAGTTCATCAATTTACATAAGTCTCTGTTTGTAGGTAGTTGAGCAAGAGATCACATCAAAAATTGCACTCTGTGTAAATGATTTGAAATGACTCTTTCTTAGAGGTGAACAAAATTATGTCATTGTCACCAAACTGTAAAATACATAATTGCCAATAGAAAAGTAAGTTTTTGCGTAAAACTTAAGCCAACTGTAAATTAGTTATGAAAGTACTTGATTTTCTATTGCTATAAACATTCCATTATAATTTTTGAGCCTAGGTATCTAAAAGGATGCAATAAGAAAATTTTTCTTTAAAAATACCTAAAAATTCAAAATTTAAAAATCTTGATTTGAGTGATAAATTTAAAGGAAAATCGTAACACTTAATGATCTGTAAGAAAAATGTAAATGCGATAGATTTAAAATGTATGTAATTTACTACATTACATCCATTGTTTTTCAGTGTGAACAAACTAAATAAAAATTAATGAAATAGCGCAAAAGTCATTTTTCCGAATCTATATTAAAGGAATTCATCTAGATTGAACTGCAGATAGTCCTGTGAAAATCTGCAAATTTTTAAAGTTTCACAAAGAATATTTAAAATTCATAAAATGTCATTAAGTTTATTCAAAAATCTTTAAAATCCTTTCCAATTTTTGTAATTAAATTGCAGAATATTAACGATTCTTTGAGGATTTCTTCGTCTTTTGTACTCTACAGCCTATTAATAATGTATTTTTTATTTGAAATTGAACAGTTTAAATTTGGACTTCAGCTATTTCAAACTACAATTCAATTTTTATTTTTTTAAAGTCAAATTATTAGAAATGAGGTTCAGCTATATAAAATTTAAATGCAAGATTTTTTAATTTGAATTCAACTGTTTAATATAAAAGATGTCGACTATACTATTGCGCAATTTGCGAAATTCCCAGATTTCGCAAACTGGCGTGTTAGAAATACTATGACATGTTCATATTTTTATTTTGCATCTGCTAATTACATGGAATTCCATAAGGGGATTCTTCGGATAGTAGAAGCTACTGTCAACAGCAGGAATTACAAATCATACAAAAAGACTTTATTTTATATAGATTATAATCTTCTTAATTCCAGTTTTAAATGATTGTCTTGAACCAATCGGAATGCTTTGTAACACATTGTACAGTCATCTTTATTAATATTGGTCACTATTCTTAAATAGGTATTTTAGTAAGGATTAAAGTTATGGTTTTGATTTTTGAAACTAAAATAATGTTTCTTTAGTGAAAGCTTGAAATCATTTCATGTGTGAATGTTTTGGCCCTATATTTCGAAAATAGATGCAATGCCTGAAGAAAACAACATCAGTCATCATGTAGTTTAGTAAATGCATAATGAATAACCACCATTTAATTGCTAAGAAATTTGTTCATTAATATTTTATAAGAATACATTATTGAGAGACTCATTGATTTTTTCAGTAAAGCTTTTTCAAGTTTTCTGTGAAATATGTCTTAAATCATATTCATTTTGTTTTTGTATAGCAGGTTTTAATTTTGAATGGTTTTTACATATACTCTATTATCCCTCAAATGCATAAGCTTTTTGACTTACAAATATGCATAAGCTGGGTCCTCGGGGACCCATGATTGAATTTTACAGTTTATAGCAATATACCAATTTGCAGTCATAAGGAACTTAAGTGGTTACCTTTCTAAAGTATATATTATGAAGAAAAAGAGTATTTGAAGAAAAACAAGACCATTTATTATTGAATTTCTATACTAACTAGTACAACTTCTGAAAGCCATTACTCTTTCAATTCTTATCCAATTTCTTAGCTCTTTTCACCATTCTTTAGAGCTCCTTTAATTCTATATCCCAATGTTTATATTATATTTTTAATTAATATTCCTTTTCCGTTATTAATGCTTTAATTTATTATAACTTTCTTACTAGCGCTTTTCAACTATATCAACTGATCGATTTTGGAACCGGGGGACCCAGCACTTCCCATAATGTTTCACTAATTTAAAGTTGCGAAAACATTACTATTTTTCTGATTCAAATACATTATGTGGTTGCTCTTGTTCAAGGGTAGGATAACACAAAAGCTTTCTTTTCTAAGATTTTTCATTCTAGGAATATTCTCGTAAAATGTGCTCTCTGGGTCCCCGGGGACCCAGCTTATGCGTTTGAGGGTTAAATAGCTGAGATTACTCTTCATTAAGAAAATCAACCTTTTGAAAAATAAATGATTTTCATTTAAATTTGGGCTAGATACTTGATGTTACATACAAACGTCATGGATAAAAAAAGTTGCAAAATGTTTTCTATTGAAACCCACATGGGATTTCAGCTTTCTGCTATGGAGAAATTCAAGCTTCAGCTATTGGTACATTTCTTTTGGCAATATTTCGTTTTTGTAATTTCTAATACTGTGTCAGTGAAAATGTTTTATGGCTATGCAATGGCTAAAATTAAAGAGCAGTTGAATAACATTGTCTTTGAATTTGTTAAAATTTTTATGGTCAATTTTAGACTACCTCTAAATTTCTTTTCAGTCCAAAACGAGACTATTAATCTATGAGCTTAGCACACACTTTATGTAGATCAGTCATGCAAAGGTACATAATTCAATATTTAATTGCTCCTCCTTTTTCGGCCAAAACCGCCTATATATGTTTCGGCATAGAATGTGCACGATTTCTCCAATAGTCAGCCGATATCTCTTAGCACCATATTTGCTTTATTTTATCTTTCAAGTCTTTTAGTGATGAAGTGCGCAATGCACCAACCTTTTTCTTAAGCTCAGCCCAACAAAAATGCCAGGCCTTGGGCTTATCTTGATACCTTTCTCCGGAATCCATGTCTTCACCGACGTAGACGTATGTGCTGGCGCTCCATCATGTTGACATTGTTTGCTATAATGCATTTCGGGCAGTACTATCAGAGTATTCCAAGCTGTACTCTACAGCTCTCATGACTGAAACCTCAGCATTCGCAGATAGTGTTTCCAATTCTTTGCAAATTAACATTGAGTTCAGATTGCCTAAATATAGCATTATTCATGCACCACTAAGCTACTGCAATATATAATTTCCATGCACCACTAAGCTACTGCAATGTATAATTTCCATGCACCACTAAGCTACTGAAATATATAATTTCCATCCACCACTTAGAAAAATATTGCTTAACATCAACTTTAAAGTATGTGAGAACTTCCCGAAAATATTCAGCAGACCTTCCATGCGAAAGGGCCCCATTAATTGTCTTTCCTTGTCAACATTTGCTACTGCTTTCTCGACCTTTTCATATATTGCAAAATGTATGCTGAGGATCCCAATATATGTCCCAGACGTCTTAAACCTTGGGAGATCGAATTTCCTTTGTCGACATTCCTTCTTTTGAAGTAAAAACTTCATAGATGTCATTGAGAATGACTATAATACTGCGCAAATCCCCTTGGTCTTCCTTTGACCAATGCCTGTTACGCAACCACATACCCACTGTGATATTTTCGACAGTATTTGGCCTGCAGCAATTCTGTATGATTAAATAACAAGTTAAACTCTTGAAGAATAACTTATCATGCTCATCCGCATATTCAAAATATTCCATGAGATTCTAAACATATGTTAATATGTATAGTTTCCTAACAATAAATACTTTAAGGCATTCCCTCATTGTGGGAAGGCAACTGGGAGCAATGTCCCTTTCCACTGCAAGAGTGCTTGGCTGCAGTCTTGCAATCCTTGTGATTGTGTTCCTGCTCACTTTATGGGCTAGACTGGCCCACTGCTCTGTTGTTCTGCCAATGCAGAAGTCCAGAAATTTCTTAAGCTCCCTCATCTTAAGACCAAAATAGGCCTTAGACCATTTTTTTCCTTCTGCATGTTTGTAACATACTTAAGAAATGATCCACAGCAACTTCAACAATGAAGTTTTCCTAAATGCATAGATTAAATAAAAGCAAGTAATGCATCTCTTCTAATCTATTTATTTTGCATTAATTAATGTATATATCAATCCAATGCAATAAAATATTTGCTCTTATATATAGCTTAAAATTGCACTTTCGAGAATTCACCATAGGTTTCATTGTAAATCTGATGTTCATCAGCATGATATGTTTCGAACATCTCTAGCAATTCACTGTTTAAATTGAGTTGGGGAACCTCAATAGGCCTTATTTCTGAAAGCAGGATTCCTAAATTTTACTTAATATAGGTAAATAACAAAATTATTACCTTATATAACCACTTCCCAATTTGGTTCATGCGTAGTAATTTTTTTGTGGTTCCACTTTTTTGTGCTGCAGTGCCGGCAGACTTTGCAGAAGTAGAACTTCTTATTTTTCTGATGATGCTTTGCTGATAATGCCGTTAAGGCTCTTCTGTCTTCCTCAGGAGGATTGTGCAGTTTAACATGTCTAGAAACAAAAAATTATCAATGTCAATAGAAAAAAGCTTTACAGTACCGGAAATAAAGGTTGGGACAGTGCAGCCAAACCATGAAAAAGCGTGCAAAACGTATAAACACTATATTTTTCTACAACATTTATTAACACATGATTATCAGAATTCCAAGAACACAATTTACCTGTACCAATTATCTAGACAAATTCAAATATTTACTATCAAATTCAAAAAATAAATGATACATTAATAGCATTGTTAAGTAAGATAAAGTGTATCTAATATATGCAAACTTAAGCGCAACTAGTACTGAACCACAGCAATAAGTTTGAATATTAACACAGGAAATTTAACATCAACATTTTCATTAACATTTACAGTATCAGTTTGCGAATTAGAATAATTTATCAAAACGCTGTTTAAAAGATAGTCCAAATGACGACAACCGGATTTTTGGAGGATGAATTAATTTCTATTTAGACCCGTTCTTTT
>CABFPE010000207.1:814996-827640 GCA_900660155.1 Hofstenia miamia | reverse complement strand
TAAAAATGAAAAAATATAAATTTTTTTCCTATGTACAAAACACCATTTGGTTACATAACACCAATATATGTGGTGAGCGTTACAAAGCACCAATATATGTGAAAACTTTATTACAAATCACCAATATATATATATATATATATATATATATATATATATATGTGCATTTAGTAGTGCATTTGCACTCTAGTAACCTAATGTTAAATTTACATATGTGTGAAAATCAATTCCACAAATTTGACAATAAATCCATTATTAAATTTAGTGACATGCGAACACTTGGTGTGATTTGTAAGGGAAAAATATGCCAGCATATGCTGCTGCACTTGGCTCAAGCTAGATACCGATAAATAACAAAACTAAACTATTTAGATTAATTTTCGAAAATTCTAAAATAAAATCACTGACAATTAATTTTTAATTAGTCATTTCATCAAAATCATAACTCTAAGCCACAATTTCAGCTTCAGAGATTTAAACTGAAGGGCTTCGTTATTTTAAAATAATTTTCGTAAGGTGTGGAAAAATTTGTTTACTGAATGCCCTTATTTCTATCGAAGCCTCTGTCACAGGAACTCTCAGAGGCAAATTCGCCAGGGTTTGATGAAGACGATCATTTTTGGCTGAATAACATCAACTCATATACGTTTGTCTAGAACTAGAAGGTTTTTTCCTCATTAAAGTGGGCTATTCAATCGGTGTCTGAGAAATGATGAGATGGTTTGAGACAGTGCTTGCATTTCAGTTATTTTAATCCAGCACGAGTAAAGTGTTCCATATTCAATTGATCTCATGCTCTTAACTAAAATATAACAAAAGAGTTAACATTATTTTTTGGTAGTGGTGAGCGCCATCTGTCTTTAGCGTTAAGTCAGTCGTGACTCTTAACATGAAATATGGTGTGATCTGGAGATTAATTTTTGCGATGAACAATTTTCAAAACGTAATTTTAGAATATTGATTTGCTAATATTGGGTAGTTGTAAAAATTTATATCGGGGAGAATAAAATTGAAATGATTTATGAATGTTGATAATTTATAAGTCTATGGAACATTAGTTTGACTCACAATTTAATTAATGTCAATTTTCACTTAATTTTATATGAATTATGTATTGTAATACATAATAGGGATTTTCGTTTAGTCATTAATGACGATATCAAATATATGAGACGAATGCCCTTTCAGAATTTGTGAGTTTTATTAGAATGTTAATTGTTACAATATACATTTGAAAGTTTCAAATTCTTGCAAAGTTTTTTGTTTTAGATGCGAACTATAACGAAATGGCTGCTTGCAGTATTCTTATGTTTTCTCACAACCCTCATTTTATATGTTTTAAGAAGTCGGCCAGGATTTTCAGTATTTGGAGAATTAACAATATATAAGGAAGCTCATAAAACAACACCGACGTTTTTGAGAAAACTTGTGAAATTGAAACTTATTCACATAAATGTTCTTGCGCGACATGGCTCTCGCTTCCCCGACGTGGATGAGTTCAAGTATGATGCATGCTATATATTGATAATGTTCTTAATTTATATTTCCTTTTATAATTGATAAAGATGAGAGCTTATAAAGCAACAATGAAGTTTTTGTGAAGCATTTTCAAAATTCTTCTGTGACATTGCTTTCGCTGCTCTGACATGGTTCAAGTATGATTTTTTTACAGGTAGTTGATAACGGCTCATCCTTTCGGGTTCGTGAAGATTCATTTGAAATTCCACAGAAATTCTGTTTCAGGAATAGAAAACTTAAGTTATCTACTTAAGTTGAAAATTTTATAACTTCAGAATTGTAAATGAGTCGGGATATCCCATAGGCTGAAAATCATGAACTGGGTCATGCCAAGCCTGTATTTTTTATAATCTGTAGTAGTAAAAACAATTTATTAAAAATTGCCAAAAGTTATGAAAAATATTTTGAAATGCATTTCTTCATTTGTTATTTCAGGCCTATGGAAATAATTAGTCCCAGTAAAAACATGAGGTTCTAGGGTTATGCCAACCCTAATTTCTTCAAATCATTGTAGGCCCCAAAATTCTCATCAAAAATCAATAAAATTACTGCATCCATGTTTGATAGAGTGGATCTACACTTTCTCAGTTAAGACAGGATGTTATCAAGAGATAGTTTTTAAATGTTGAATTAATCTTTATAGAATTCTAACTAACAAAATATTTGATTCCAACAAATATTCGTATGAAGCAGAACTTTGAAAATGTAAGAAAAGACAAATCACCAAAAGATCAACAGAACATCGATTTTGCGCACCGTCCTTTTGAAACAGATAAGCTTTGTAAGTTGCTCATTAGAAACATGATTACAAGTAACTTCACAAGAAAGTATAGTAGTATCCAACAAATCACAGTTTGAAGTAAAATCAGTTTATTAGGTGCAAAATGTAATTGATTTTCTGTCCTTTCGAAATCTGTACAACAGGCCTGGCTTCAAGCTGTATAAGTTATGGAAAAAAGGCAATCATTTTTCTGTGCAACATCAGGTCGTGATTCTCGATGATATGAATACGCCCATAAGACATTTTCTTAACCTTTTTCCTCAATATAAAATTTGAGGTTTGTAGTTAATTTAGTAGGTTATCGGGTTAATTTGGGTTTTAAATTTACAAACTAATAATGTTTTCTCTTATCAGAATTTTTTTTATTTTTAGTAAACAGGGAAGTTGAAATTTCATTACATGATAATGTTACTCCGCATACGGTGGCCATATCGAAGTTTTAGTTTTATTGGTTAGGCTGGGAAGTGTTCGCACATCCGCCTTTTAGAACAGACCTAGCTCCTTGGCCTTTTATGTATTCGGATCGTCTAATTATCAAAATGTGGTACTTTTAACAGTCATTAAGAAGTTTGTTATTAACTTACCCGTTTTTACAAGGTAGACATCATGAAAATTGTTTTGACTTGATTGTCTATGGGAATAGAATTTAATCACGAATTAACCCAACAATCTAATATTACCTAAGCTAGCCCCATTTTTGAGGTTCACCCAGAGGTGAAATCAGCTCGAGATTTTCAAACCCTGCCCGAATTCAAAATTTTATAAGTGAAGCCGACTTATAATGAAAAATAACATAAAAATGCTGAAGCGAAAATATATTTTTGAATAGCAAAGCTAAATTTTAAAAAAGTTGTTGATGTTTACCAGCGGAGGATACCATTTCGAAGCCATCAACGGTTTGTTAAAACAACGCCGTCTTTGATTCATTGTTATAAATCAAATAAAGATTTTCAACTTTGATTGAGCTCTCATAAGTATCATATCATATAACATGTAATAAAAGTAAAAAGAAACCAGACTTCGACTGGATTATCTTTCATAAGCTGATCCCTACCCGGTTACCCCATTATCTTAAGATTAAATCGATTTTTTTGAAACAACTATTCCCAAAACCATTTAGAATTTTTAAAACTTTACACTTATATTTCTTAAAAATTTCTTTGTTCAATTAGCACATATTTAAGTATTGAGGCTTTCTGTTAATTCTTTTATATTATTAACCTTAAGCTGCTTATGCCGTCTTATAAAAACAAACCGTTTTCCCACACTTTCTCCAAGCCTATTATGAAATCTGGAAATCGTGACATAAGGAGACATCTATTCACAAACGTGTTCGAGTTTAATATTGCAGATGCGCCTAAAGTACTTGAAGCCCCTGCACAAAGCCTCCAATAGTTTTTGAGTTATTGGCTTTTATGAAACCCTCTAAACTTTAAAAAAATCCATGGCAGTTTAATTTCAATTGCCGCTAAACAAAATTATATCATTCCGAAACAGTTTGTTCCGCTTCAATTTCGTATGTGTCTAATAATAAATTTGGTTTTTTTACAAGAGCTGTGTTCGCTTTTTCGTTTTCAATACAACTTTCACAGGTGATTTTTGCCAATTATAGAATTTGTGAATAAGGTAAATGACTGAAGTAATTGTTGAAATTTTCGCTTTTCCGCTGTTATATTTTGCTTTCTAACTTTTGGATTTAGTTGGCAGAACTGTTGATTGCTATATTGAAGTTTTTTACTTTAGTATATTTATGATTTAGTTCTATGCGTCTGCTGCTATGCGTTTATCTACTTGCCAATTTGAGACTCGTAGGCTGGTGTGGGCCATGTCAAAAAATACTCGTTAGTAATAAAACCACACTTCAAACCGTTTTAGATAATAGCGAATTGACTGCCCTTCTGTCCGATATTTCTCATCTTAAGCTCCTCCATGTCAACAGCCTTATTCGCCACGGAATTCGATTCCCAACTACGAAATCTTTTCAGTATGTGCTTAAAACTTTTGTGCAAACTGTGTTTTCTATAATGTGTTATTGTTACTTTGATGTTACGATACTATATACGGCATCCGGGCGCAGATTTACATGTTCACATCAGTTTTCAGACCATAGTTGCAATCAAGTCACAAAGGGTGACTCAGTGACCCATTTTACCCGATTATTCTTGAAACATAACAATGTCTTATTATTTCTTGTGATGTTTACTAAGGTTGATGAGTTCTCTCTAACTTAAAAGTAATGTCGGTTACAAATACAATCATATTACACCTTATTAGGAAAACGTATCATTTGAACTTTCAAAATAGCAGATTTGAAAATATAGTCCAGAATCACAGTTTTGTGTAATTCCACAAGTTTGTAAACGTTTCTTCTGTGTGTAAAATTTTATATTAAATCTATAAATTTATCTCCATTCTATTTCTATGGAAAATTCCATTTGTATTTACGCCAAATATCAGGTCTTGTAATGTAATATTATCCAATTACAGAAACAAATGAAACTTCTGAAAGCAGTGAAACTAGTTTAGGCACACATGCCATTTGTGTAATTGAATGTTTACCTTATAATCAACCTGACATTATTAAACCCTGTTCTGTATATTTATTTATTTTCACTTCCATAAGTTTACTAAATAAATATGCGCCGGTGATCCAGCTGATCTGGAAAATTTAAGTGAAAATTGACCAGTCACCAAATCCCTGATCCGGTGACCCAGTTGCAACTCTGTTTTAGGCCTTTTTTCATGTAACTTTATATTACTTCAAGGAAAACTTATTTAGTAAACTAAGAAGAAATTGGAATCATCGGAAAGACGATTTTTTGAATAAAAATGCGTTTGAGAAAATCGGCAATTTTTTTGAAAAAATCCCTCCGCATTTATTAGAACATCTTGCGCCTGCTGGCAGGAAGGAATTGCTGGATTTAAGCAATAGAATGAAGTCTTATTTCAAAGAGGTATTTTTCTATTCGTTTATCTAAATTACACCTTTAGTGCCTTTAGTGATCTAATTGTAGGTTTGCCTATTAATTATAATTTTGGGAGGGTCTTCAAAACTGTCGAGTTGGAGGCTGCTGTCAAAGTTTATATATTTATTGTATTGCTAGAATTTGCAATAAGGCTTACTTGGTCATTGCCTAAATCCACAGTAAGAAATATTTTGAATATAAAAAATTTTGTGCAACAAATAAAGTTTTTGTCATTAATTTTAAAATTTAGTCTTTGAATCTGAGCAATATTTAAAAATTTAAGTTGTTAGTATATTTCCCAAATGCGTTATTAATTTCGATTTTTATCGCCTCTTTTTAATGGTTAGGATCGTATTTGAAATTATTTAAAGGAGATTATTATTGAAATCCCTGAGAGACGTGTTTTTTGTTCATGATTATTTTTTAAATTCCCAACCTGTGAAATGCTATTTTTGTGCATTTGAATAGCTACGTAATATATTACATTCGGCAATATACATGTAGCTACCCCTTTTGCCCTAAAAATCATACTTATGTAAACAAATGTTTAGTGTTGGAATTTTATTAATCACCATTTTAATTTCATTGGAACTTTTTGCATCGTAATTTTGTTTTTTCAATTATTTTTTATTATCATTAGAATAAATGTCATGCATACTGTATCTATCAATAAATTCAAACGAGTTCTCATATTATCCTCACAAGTAACAGTTTAATTAACATCAATATCTTGATGTAGATTTCACTACGGCGATTAGTAGTGATAATTTAAGCCAGAATTTGAAACATCACTAGGCCTTAGACTTTAATTAGCGAGCGTCCCAATCAAGGTGAATTCGCAGTTTTTCATCGTTGTTAAGTCATTAGTATTGTAGTTCACATGAATCTTTTATGTGCTTTTGGTAATTTCTCTTCTGTACTGTTACCTTTCTTCTAAAAAGGACGTAATCAACTTTTTCTCTCATACGCTCGAAGTCCAAAGTAGAAATCCTACAGTAATGTTCTATTTGCCGTGACCAGTAATGGAAATTTTAACTTTCTTCGATCGCGTTTTATTAGTGATGATGTTATCCACGCTAGCATACCAAATCAGTGTTTCGTTAAATGTCTTCGACCATAGGATTAACATAGCATGAACTTTTCGAACAGCAGTCACTAGTTTGGAAGACTTGCTCTCGTTTGATAGTAGAGTTGTTGTACACCTCAACTGCTTTTATTGGATTCTTTTCCATGGCACGTTTTGTTTCTGCAGGCTCTTTGATTCTATTTGCTGATAAATAAGCTCAGTCCAATCTTTAAAAGCGGTCATCACCAAAATCGGGTGATTTTTAAATTTTGGGAAACCCCTTTTAAATTACTGCATGACATTGGCATTTTTAAGGCTTTCATTTTCGAGGTAATGTGATGCGTTTTTCATATTCTCAATTTTTCTAAAATAGCTTTAAAACTGTATAAATAACTAAGATTCAAAATTATTAGCGAATATAATTGTATATTTTTAATGTACATTAATATTCTGAAGATTTATGAGCTTTTGAGGCTTTGATTTGGTCCTTCATATTTCAATGCTTTATTTATGATTGCTGTCCATTTTTAGTTTAGCAATTTTTAGGCCTATTTTACAGATTTGCAGAATATCAAAATTTACACTTCTTTCAAACACAGAGCCGTTGAAAGTGGTTTCTGGTATGCGTACGTATTGTTTAATCTCTCATTCCACGAAAACATTTCAACTTTGGATCTAACAAATCAAAACGACATTTTCAAAGCTATTGATGTTGTTAAGAAGGACTTTCCATTTGTTATCAATGGAGAAGCTGATGATTTTGAACTGAGATTTTTCGACCGTTGCCCGAAATACCAGCGAAGTGTTTATGAAAATGTTACTGCTTACCATTCTGAGTATAAAGAGTTTTTGATTATGCCCCCAATGCGATTTGCAATTGAGCATTTGAGGAGAAGAATCTTCACATCTGGAGTGCAATTATCATCAGGTTTTTTTCTAAATCTATTATATATACTATTATATATAAGAGTATATGCTAATGTTTTAGTGAGTCGGGATATTGTTGTTTCGAGTTTTTAATTAATTCCAAGATTACAACAGTAATAAACTAATATATAAAAAGTCTAAAGCAAAATACACTACGAAAAATTTCAAATATTGTAATGCCCGCTTTCGACGAACAATGAGTGAAATTTTGGAAGATATTGGTAAGTCAGTTTCTTTATTGACTTACCTTTTTAGGAACACATTTGCAGGTCTGCGAAATATTTTTGACTTCTCAATAGTGTTAAAATCATAAAATCCAGAATCGTATACGACTAAGAAACAATTCAACAAATAATTACTGCAAGAAATATAGTTGCTAAGAAAAAATTTATAGGCATACAAGAAAATCTCTATAGTTCATAATCAGGGAAAGACAATTTGCCTCTAGAAACCAACTCTGTAAACTGTTTCACAGTGTCATCACATAATTCAGCATTTTCCATCTTTGGTAAATGACATCACATTCTGGTGTTGATCGGTTAAACTTTTCAAGAAATATGTTTCTAAATCATCATTGCTCAGAGATTTATTGCAACATGTGTTAGAACTAATACTCGCACATGAGGATGCATTTATGTCTTCATTAGTCATGCTTTCTGCAAAAATCATGGATGATAGCACGTTCTAACCAACTATAGTTGCCGCCATGTTCTTGACGAATTGAGTCAAACGATGTTTCAATGCGATCATTTTGAAAATGTCCCATTCATAGATCAATGACGTCAACAAAAGTTTGATAAAGTGCAGACGATTTTTGCTTTATCAGACAGTGATGTTTTGAAGGATTGTTGCCTTCAAGGAAATTAGTAGCCAAATCAGACAGATATTGTAACCTATTGTCATCAGATAATTCAAATGGAGCTCTTGCAACATCATTTAAATTAATGTGTTCACGGGGTGATTTCACATTCATGATTTTCCATAACTTATTAGAAACTCTTCAAACCTCAGCAGACTTATGATAGTTGTTTCAAACAAGTGAAGCTATTGTTCGGTTTTCAAAAGAATTAATGCTAAATTTACCTTTTCTCTTTCAAAATTGATAGGAGAGGCACTAATGAGTTCTGTGTCAGCGGCTAGAGGATGGGCAAGGTGGACTTGATCCACCTTGAAAAATACAATATTAAATGGCCTTCATCCACCTTTCTCATAAACAATACACATGCAATATTGTACACCAACAGCCAATCAAAAACTGAGCACGTTTGCAAAGTTGGAATAAAATGAAATAGTACAACTTTCGAGAAACAAGTGTTCAGAATTAATAAAATAGCGCCTACAAAAGATGGTGTGAACCGTGAGACGAACTGTCTCTCATTTTAACCCAGTGATGTCCCTTTAAATATTTTTACAGGAAAATTTATATTTAAAGGAAAATGTAAACATTAAAAGTATCATTTTAAAGGATTACACAATTTAGAAAGGATTAAAAACTACATATTGACAAAACAGTTGATATTCAAATCATCAATCACTTAGACATTGCAATCGAAGTTTGAGATTGTTCATCGATAATCTGTTATGCCGATCTTTGGAATCTTTGGAATGCACAAACTGAACAATGTGATGTGGGATGCTGTCAATTGCACAAGTTCAAAAATAATTACGACATACTGACCCTGCGAAGGATCGTTCAGCTGTAGCAGGTGACGGAAGAACCACTTTTGCTACCTCTGACAGTTTCTGGAATTTTTCGAAGTCAATGGGTTTTTGGAAAAAATCAAATGCTTCGCAATCCTCATCAATAGAATTCTCAAATTAGGCGTATTCTTCTTGAATTGTGGAAAATTGGATTAAAGAGATAGCACTGGCTGATTCATGGTTGAATTTTTCATAAATTGCGGAAACAGGATCTTCCTCAATCTAATTGGATGTCATTTCAGAGTTTTCAGACTCAACGTCCATAGACACAACTTCACTCTCCTTCATCTTTGATAATTTATTGTTCAATTTGGTTATAAACTCATGGGCTTCTGATTTCTCACGACATGTAAGCATACTTCGGTAACCTTGAGTAGGGCTTAAGACTGTAGCAGCCAAAAACAGTATTAATTCTGCTTTGAGGCGAGCAGAAAAATTTCGCACTTCCTGATAGATTAATGTTTCTTTTGTCCACATTCCTAGCCCACTGTCTAATTTTCGAATTGTTGGAATCCGCAAATGGTGACTCCGACTCAAGATATCAGCTCTAATGATCTAATTTTCCCCAGCACTTGACACATCTGCTTTACTGCTAGTGAATCTACTTGAGAAAATGCACAAGAAAATGGTCCATTCCTGTCTGCATTTAACTCGGAGTTTTTCTTTTGTACAAACTCAACTTGCGTCAGATGTCCATGCCATCGAGTATTAGCCAATCGAGGCCCGTTGTGCCTTCTACAGAAGGCATTTATTTGTTCAAAAAATTTGATACCTTCAACAGCATACCACATTGCATTGTTGAACATGTGTGCCCCACACCCTAGAAATTCTCGAAAAACGTCAACGAAATCTCTGGTTCTCTCTGTATTGTCAATCTCTTCCAATTCTTCTGTATCTACCTCGTCCATTATCCTAAACTTTCTAGCAGCTGCTACCATGGCCAAACAGTTATTCCAATCAAAACCGGCTTTATTAGAACAAAAAACATAGTTACAAACCAAGACTAAGCTTTACAAACTTAACTAATGCACACAAGATGTTCTATAAATTTGTACAAAAATAAATATTCACTGGTATACCTTGATGAGGCAGGTCCCATCCTGGGCCTAGGAACCCTTTGGCGACGCGATTGACTGGATACAGTAGGTAACTATTGGCAATATATTAAACTTATTCACGTCTTGAAAGCTATTAAATGTATGGGGTCTATGGGGCAAGCGGACTGGGCATTCGAAGATTAAATGCTTTGGGTTTTCATTAAAACTGTGACAGAGCCTGCATAGAGGGGACTCTATGCGACCTGACCTGAAGTAAATATCCCTATGAAGCAAACGATTTGTTAATATCTTATACAATAGTGTTTTATAATATGGGGCGCATGTTGAGGACTTCACTAGCCGCATAGTTGTGATGATGTGGGGGACTGGAACTTCCCAGTACCTGCTGGCTTTCTCAAGGCAATGTGAATTATCTTTAAATATGATATGGGCGATTTGCGGGGACTTTACGGCTGTTTGAATTTGTATCGTACGATCTTGCTTTTGAATTACAAAGTTGTTAATGAAGGTGTCATTAGGGTTAGATTGATCGAAGGTTATTGGGTGACTAAAATAGTTGCGCGGGCGCAGAGCAAGACATGTTTTAATATTTGCATTGGCATTTATTAGGCTGACTTGAAAATGTAAATCCTTGAGTTCCCTCAAAAGTCGGGCGAAAAAAGGGGACGAGTCGCGGATAAAATAGGAAATGTAAATATCAGAGAGCATTCTCTCGATTGTGGAATATTTGGTATTGCGTAATAAAATTAGGCTGGTTATTTCAAGATCTTCCCATAACTAATTTAATGACATTTTATTCAATTTTATATAACGATGTTATTGAAACATGCAAGTTGATATTAGCATACTGAATAAATTAATGCACGTTATTAAATAACTAGAATAGAGTGCAGTAATGTATTGGTTTTTGTTTCATTATTCCAGCACTATCTTATCAAGAAATTTGCTTGGCATTTGAGTAGAGTAAAAATTTTTGTCGTGGTCCTCATCATCAGAACGTCGATAAACTGATGATTGAAGAATATTCCAACAAATATTGTTTCGATAGCATGTTTCCTATGAAATCGTTACCAGTTTCCTTTAACTAAACATACCTTGAATATTGTCTTTGATTATCTCTAGTTGGATGATGATGATTGCACGCTTTTATAATTTTTCTGGTGATGCACTTGCTATATACATCGAAAGTAAGAATCTAGAGATGAAGCAATCAATGTTATTGCACCTGTTGAAAATTGTAGGGAATAGATATTACTGTTATTGCGTATCTCGGTAAGGAAGGGCTCGAGAGCGATGTTAAACAGAATGCAGGACAGGGGCAACCCTGTCGTACACCCTGACCCAACCTTATTGCGTTAGTTAGATAACTGTTAATCATTACATATGAGGAATTATTATTATAAAGGGCCCTAATAAGCTTGGTTATTATTGGCGGAAAGTTCATCCTATCTAGGACTTCGAAGAGATACCTATGGCTGAGGCAATTGTAGGCCTTACTCAGATCGATATTAATGAGACCAATGTCCTGTTTAGTGAATCTCGAAAACTCGATAACATCCCTAATCATTTGAATATTAAGGTATCCTGTCCTGCCTTTTATAAAACTGGTTTGCTCAGGATGGATATATCTGTGTATTACCCTGGATAGTCTATTACTGACTGCGTAAGAAATGATCTTCAGGTCCATATTGAGCATAGATATAGGTCTCCATGCGGAGATGTTAGTTAAATCTTTACCCCGTTTGGGGATTAATTTGATTACAGCATTAGTTATTCCGTTATGCAAAAATCCCTTAGTGAGTATGCTATTAAAAAGTATGAGGAAAGGTTTTATGAGTAGGTTGCTATAACGTTTATAGAAGGTGGAATTAATACTGTGCAGCCCTGGAGAATTTTTTAGGTTAGCAATAGCATCAAGAATATCTGCATCTACCAGTGGTTCATTACGCAAGACTTAGTCAGATGGACTTATGGCAGTGACGTCTAAGCTCGAAGTGGGTCGCGTGCGCTCACAGGCGTATATTTTGGCGAAGTGTTTAAATGCTATGTTCAGTTTATCGCCGATCCTATGTGTTAAATTTCCATTGTTGTCAATGAGAGCGAAGATGTCTGCTTTGGCAAGTGAAGCCTTGACAAAAGATTTAATTAGTTGAGGGTTGCCCTCATTAACTTCGTAATTAATATTATTGATGTATTCCAGCTCTCGGATACTGCGAACAGTATCTTTGTGTTCTGACCTACTGAGGTTGTAGTTAATGTACATGTTATTGTTGGGGTCCTTAAAAATTTGAAAATGACTGTCCATATGGACTACTTCTATATCGAAATTATTAGCAATAAGTGTAATGAGGCCACCCTTCGTGTGATCTAACCTAGGTTGGCAAATCGCCTTAACATTATAGTGATTGAATAAAGAATGGCTGCCATCGGGGAGCGATTCAAGTTTCGTTTCTTGTAAGAAGGCAAGAGAAATGTTATGATGCTTAACAGCCGTGAGTACTGAATTAAGTTTATTAATGGAGCTCAGCCCATTAACGTTGAACGTGAGTATAGACTCCATATTGACCACTTAGACAGGAGGAGATGGTAGAAGACGAGAGGTGTGTATACAGCAACATACAATTAAT
>CABFPE010000207.1:741634-759079 GCA_900660155.1 Hofstenia miamia | reverse complement strand
TATATATATACATACATACATCAGTAGAGAGTCTTAGTACATTTTCAATCCATTCTATCCTTTTGTTCAAATTATGATATTTATTATATTGTAGGACTAGATTTAGATGAAAGGTTGACAAAATCTATAAATACATGTAAATATTTAGAATTCAATGAATAACGATCTTCAGTCGAATTAAACTTATTCCAATCAACGTTTTCAGCTACTTGTTACAAATGTTTGTGAAAATTTAGCTGAGATTGGAGAGTTCTTGATTAGTATGTAATTATCAATCAATAGTATCCGACATGTTGTTAGCTCCATAATATTATGTTGTCTAGACCCCCACAAATGGATTGCCTCAGGGCCCCCATGATGTTAATCCGGCTCTGCGTGAGTCGAAAAATACGAGCATTTTAAAGCTTAACAATTTTAACTTCATATTGAACCCGTACGATATTGAATTCTAAATGTTCCAATTTTTTTAACAAAAAGTAGTTAGTTCTTTCAAACAAACAATATTGATTTTCACAAATTATGCTAATGAATTGTCAATGTATTTTACATGCGTGTAGAACTAATTAAAATTATTTATAAAACAGAATTCAAGAATGTATTGAAATTTAATTTTATTGTTCAATTGTGTAATTACAAGGAAACTTTTAGGGCCGGCAGAATAAACATTTTGGGAGTCGGTTCGCGGTTTGGTTCACATAAAGTACCGCGGTATCGGTATGACTATGAAAAATCAATAGTATATTTTGCATATATATATATATATATATATATATATATGCGGTTTTTAACATACTAAAATACACCCAATGTTATAAATCGCCAACAAAATAAAATTATGTATGTTATAAAACGCCAATGCTGTTTATGAATTGGCAAAACATTTTTTTAGCGCGATTTTTGTTTAAACATATTGTAATGGACATTTGGAACATATCTAAGGTAATTAAAAAAATTAAAAAGATATTCATCAAAAAGTAAAATTTTTTTAGGTTTTCCTAGAATATGGTGTTATATAATTTTTTAGAGATATTGGCGGTTTATAATTGCAGTAAGTTATGATTGCATGAGAATATAAAGTAACTTTAAAAAATGGTATTTTTTGCATGTAAAAATATTTTCTATTAAATATAATTTAATTAATAATATTTTTAAAATTATCACATGCAAAATTTCAGAATGTATATTTTCTAGATTGGCTGAATTATGATTGAATTCGATAATGCTATGGATGACGTACTTTCAGAAGTAAATTTGTCAGAGGAATGTAATAAAACTTCGAAAAAAACTAAAAAGCGGAAACCTTATTCTCGTGCAAAGCAGGACGGAATTGAACAAGAATGCATTATATGCAAGAAAAAATACCGAAAGATGCGAGATCACCTATCTCATAGTCACAAATCAATTTCTAAGAAACAAATGCTTATAATCAAAGGATTTTACCGCACTAGAAATTCGAAAAGAGTTTATGAATGTAATGTGTGCTTTATACGGTTCTCAAACATGACTTTGAAAAGCAAGTTTTGTTCCTGTGGGAGCACCAGTACAATTACTCGTGTTAAGTTTCCTAGTTCAGAAAAATTTCTTCCAGAAATTGTAAATGACTTAATTAACAACAATTGTTTTGACAAACATAAAACCGAAATTTCAATTAAAATTGTTGAAAACTATTTTAAGCATCTTAAGGATCGGTTAGTCGCAGGTAAAGTGGACAATTCTTCCGTCAAAGCTCAATTGAACTGTACATTTAAATCCATACTTATTAGTTTCCTTGAAACATCTAATATGTTAAAAGATGGTAAGATAATGCAAGCGTTTATGAATAAAGTCAAAAATCAATATAATTTAATGGTTGCAACAATGCTAAACTACTTAACCAGCATTAAAAAGTTTCTAATTTCGAAAAATATGTAAGTTGGGATACTTGTTTTAAGTTGAAGTTACTTTGGAATGGAATTTATAAATTCAAGCCACGGGAATAAATACATTATTGTGGAAATTATGTTTATCAAAAAAGTAAGGTTTATAAGAAGTAGCTATATTAATTTTAGTGCGAAAAACACTATTTGGTACTTCCAGTGCGGTTGATTTCGGAAAGCTCACCCGTGGGTGTGAACTGGCGTCTACATTCATTGCTTCAGTAGGCTGCTTTTTTAAATGTTTGTTTACATAAAATATTCATCAATATTTATTAACAATTGTAATTTCTTGCATTTTCTCAATCAAAAACGTTAATTGAATTGAATTTATAGTGGTCTTAATGGCCAAGACATTTTTATACTAGTAAAAACTGTTCAATATACAAATTAACATTACAATTGCATAATTGAATTGTGAATTACACTACAATTCATCATTTTTTATTTGCATTTTATGAATACCCTAACTAACTATGAAACACCTTAATACAATTATTAGAGGAATGAAAAATAAAATTAGTGCAATTATTAAATTACTTACTAAAATGTCATCACCATCTTTCGTAAATTGATCAATATAATATCTTATGAACTATGGTAATAAAGAAAACTTATAATAGATATTTGAAAATTATCTTAAGCTACAATATAATTAAGAAATTTACATAGTTTTCATCATTAAATGTCTTATTCACATTTAATATTTACTGCCCTATCTAGCAATTTACAAACATTATTTTTGTATTAAATATAAAAATATATTTTTTTAATTTAAAACTTAGTTTATATTTGTATTAGTTGTTTTTTTACTATAAAGTTGCACAAATAAAATGGCTCTTAAATGCAAACATTTTAATAAGAGAAGTAAAGAATTTACAAATCTTGCAAATTAATTCGTGTTCTAGAGCGTTAGAATTTGTTAGTATTTTAGTTCTCTTATTAATTTTAATTGTTAATGTCATTATTCCTAAAGTTAATTAATTTTTTATGTACTTTGACATTGGAAGAAATGTGTTTCATAAATGCAAATGTGTTGACTATTGCGTATTTTTATCATAAATTTCTAATAACGAATTCAAAATTGTATTATATTATAAGAATTTATAACAAATTGAATTCAAGTATTTGCATGTTGCAAAAAAGGTGTACTTCAAATTACATAAATTATTGCAGAAAGCTTTATTTTTGTAACTATGAGGTATTATACTTTCTGTAAATTTTAAGACATTTTTGCGAATTTTTGTTTACAACAATTAATTTTGTGATTCTTAGACAACGGCTAGTTTTGAAGCAGCAGTAAACACAGTATACGAAGAAGCAGTAAGTGCTAATAATGTACCTACATGTAGTAATTATTACACTGATACCAAAATTCAGAATATGGAATCTACTTCTAATTCAAATGTTAATGATGCTCACAGTGGAACAAATGTTGTCGTTCTTGTCGTAGGTCGGGTATTACCCTATATGACTTCAATGTTCCTAAGAATAGACCCAATATTGTGTTTCGACGAAGTATGGGTTTTAAAGAAAGTGATATTGACAATGAAAATGTTATTGAGCTTTGTGAGTATTGGCGAGAGTTAATAATTACTCATGGTAAAATATTGTTTAAATTAGCCTGGTGTGTAGTTTTTTATGAGATATTATTCCTGAATAAATTCAATTTGTCTAAATTGTTGTGGAAATTTATTCCAGCTTCATTGCAAATGAATTGGGAACATTTGTTTTCTACTCTACCCGACGATGTCTAATTGATACTTCAATCACCACCAGTATTCTATGATCCAACTGAGGATTTAGATTATTTTACTCAATTAATTCATAACTATCATGCAAGAGATTTAATTACTGCTCTTAATACTTACCCTTGTCGTACTGTTCGCTGTCCAATGGGTGAAACAGAACATTTAAGTGAATGAGATCGTATTCAATTTAATGAAGAGTACAATACAGCTATTGAATTTTATAATGTGTAAATTCTAAGTTTGAGGATTCAGCAAAAATCAAATTGGGACATCGCCTTAAAAATGCGTTGCTGAAAAATGTAGCACTAGACGGCCATGATATTTTTCTGAATAGCCATGGAAAGAAATTTATATCACTACCGGAGGAATGCAAAAAGGTGTGGAAAATATTGGATTTGGACGGTAGATTTATTCCAACATTATGGAGAAATGTCATTGTGAAAAAGGGAGTATTAGCTGTTGAAACAGAACAATATCAACAAAACCAACGCGATTATATGTTGAACTCAAGAACCTTTTAAAACATATCAAGTGAATAACTTTTTAAAGTAAAATATTTCAATTTATTACAATATGTTAAGAGAATATGCAGTGTATGCTAGGTAAAACTATCAATTTATCAAACCCATTTCTTTTGGAAATTCATAATTATTTTTAAAACGTTTGTGCATTTATATTACATAACATTTTTTAAATTTTTTTAAATATTTTGAAATGATATTGATAGTGTTTATCTAAAATAAAAATTTTTTCATTAAAGACAGTTCAAATTTTCACTTTAACGGATCATTCTATCAAAAATTGATGTTGTGGATACCTCACATCTTGCAAGGATGTGTGGTACTCACATTTTCCCAAGTTTTGGAACTTGTATCAACATGAAGTGGAAAGAAGACATTGCCAGTACTAGCTGAAAATCTCTCAGGTTTTGAGTGTGTGGTAGCAATCTGGGGCAGGGAGAATTCTTTTCCAGAGCTTTGGCTGCTACGATCATTGCAATTGTACGACAACCAAGTCAAAGAAATGGTTTTGTTTGTTTCTCCACCAAGGTCTGATTTTGATACAAGGGTACGCAAGGCCATGTAATCGAAGTTTCCTCTTTGACCATGACTTTATGTCATTGGCTGACACTCCAATGTTGATGCTTCTGATTCCATTTTTGACGACCTTTCATTCTTTGAGCATTGCGACTTGAGGAAGAAACATGACTATAAGTGTAGATGCCATTCTTGCAAAGAACACATTTGACTGTTTCAGTACTGGTTTCATCAGCACCTATGGCTGCATGAAAGCAGATTTCACGAGATGTAGAATGAGGATTGAACTTTGCCACTCAACATACCTTATAACATGAAGTGTTACTCAAACAACAAGGGCAAACATACCCACTTTGTCGCCTACAGTCCTGCTCATGTCTAAGGTAGAAAAATGATGAGAATGGATGAGTCCATTGAAATTTTGTTACAATTCCTTCACTTCTCCTATTGAAATCAGTTGATTAAGCATCTTTTTAAGAAAAATCCGACGTCAACACAATGAAGCAATTACATCAAAGTGCAAATTTTGTTTTATGGCTTCATCAAGTGGCAGCTGGACACTTAAACAAATTAATTCAAGGAACAAATTTTTAATTACATCTTGAAACAATTCACATGCCAATGAATGCAAATTACAATGCGTCCGCAGAAATATGTGTACATTCTTTTTTATGTAATTGCAAGACTGGAGTAAAGCAGATTGGCAATCTAATATGTATTCACATTCATATACTGCATGTATTCGTCAATGCCAAACAAGTTCAATCTCCAATACTGCTGCATATGAAACAGTTACATCTACAACTGCAGAAACGGAAAATAATTGTATCATTGATGCGATTGAGCAATCTATATCGACTATCAACAAATACAAGATTATGTAATACATTATGGAAGACAATGTTGGACTTTTTAATCGATGTTTAGCACATGTCAAAGATAAACCCGAAGAGGCGCAATATCTAAACAAAAAATTAAATGACTATGACACTAGATTTTCAACCCTATCACAACCGAAATCAATGTTTTCATACGTTGAAAGATAATCACCACGGAAAACTATGCTTAAAAAACAGTCCTAGCATTTTTAAACAAAAAAAGCGCAATATAAAGAAGTAAATTTTCTACCACATTATTTAGATGAGATAATAAAGGCTACTTAAATAATTATTTTACTTTAAAAACTTGTAGGTGATTTACTAAAGCATGAACAGATTATATGAAGCTTTGTTTGTTTCTAAAGGTATGTTTTCACTTTTTACAAGGAAATTAAGTAAACTCAATCACCAAGCAGTGTCTTTAAACACCTAGAAACTTAAAGAACTACAACTCTATGAATTATTTAGAATTCTGTAGAGCTTCCATTGCTCATTCTTCCACAATCAATGTTTTAAGCAAAAATGAAAAATTTCTATTAAAATTAAGATTGCTTCATGTGACATATGAGACATAGAAGAGAAACTAATATTCCCTACAATTTTCAACAGGTGCAATAACATTGATTGCTTCATCTCTAGATTCTTACTTTCGATGTATATAGCAAGTGCATCACCAGAAAAATTATAAAAGCGTGCAATCATCATCATCCAACTAGAGATAATCAAAGACAATATTCAAGGTATGTTTAGTTAAAGGAAACTGGTAACGATTTCATAGGAAAAATGCTATCGAAACAATATTTCTTGGAATATTCTTCAAACACAGAAGCTTATCAATGATCTGATGATGAGGACCACGACAAAAATTTTTACTCTACTCAAATGCCAAGCAAATTTCTTGATAAGATAGTGCTGGAATAATGAAACAAAAACCAATACATTACTGCACTCTATTCTAGTTATTTAATAACGTGCATTAATTTATTCAGTATGCTAATATCAACTTGCATGTTTCAACAACATCGTTATATAAAATTGAATAAAATGTCATTTAATTAGTTATGGGAAGATCTTGAAATAATAAAATTATAAATATACGCTCACTTACTCTGTATATGGTCGGAATACATCTAGTAATAGGCATTATATCATGCAACAATATGTTTAAATCGAATTGGTTGGTGCAGCTCTGTCGCTATCACTCGGTTATTTTGATTGACAGTTAGAGATCTAACAACATATGTTCAATGATTCGTCTGTTTTGAAATTTAAACAAAGTTTGTCTTTTTGAAGTTAAAATATTTTAACTTTAATAATCGGCGTTTTTCAAGTCTGTTCCCTACATCAACTAAACAATTATAATTTTAAGAATAGTAATACTTATTATAATACATAAAATATGTCTACTGTTACTTATAATTGATCACTGAAATCTTATTTATTATTGGCGCCGAATTTCCCCGGAAGGAGTTCAACAAAAATACAACCAAATGACAAAACACGTTATTTTCTGTTGATGTATTTTGCCAACTCTTCACATAAAAGTAGGATTTTTTAAATAATATTAACAAATCGTTTGCTTCATAGGGATATTTACTTCAGGTCAGGTCGCATAGAGTCCCCTCTATGCAGGCTCTGTCACAGTTTTAATGAAAACCCAAAGCATTTAATCTTCGAATGCCCAGTCCGCTTGCCCCATAGACCCCATACATTTAATAGTTTTCACGACGTGAATAAGTTTAATATATTGCCAGTAGTTACCTACTGTATCCAGTCAATCGCGTGACAAAAGGGTTCCTAGGCCCAGGATGGGACCTGCCTCATCAAGGTATACCAGTGAATATTTATTTTTGTACAAATTTATAGAACATCTTGTGTGCATTAGTTAAGTTTGTAAAGCTTAGTCTTGGTTTGTAACTATGTTTTTTGTTCTAATAAAGCCGGTTTTGATTGGAATAACTGTTTGGCCATGGTAGCAGCTGCTAGAAAGTTTAGGATAATGGACGAGGTAGATACAGAAGAATTGGAAGAGATTGACAATACAGAGAGAACCAGAGATTTCGTTGACGTTTTTCGAGAATTTCTAGGGTGTGGGGCACACATGTTCAACAATGCAATGTGGTATGCTGTTGAAGGTATCAAATTTTTTGAACAAATAAATGCCTTCTGTAGAAGGCACAACGGGCCTCGATTGGCTAATACTCGATGGCATGGACATCTGACGCAAGTTGAGTTTGTACAAAAGAAAAACTCCGAGTTAAATGCAGACAGGAATGGACCATTTTCTTGTGCATTTTCTCAAGTAGATTCACTAGCAGTAAAGCAGATGTGTCAAGTGCTGGGGAAAATTAGATCATTAGAGCTGATATCTTGAGTCGGAGTCACCATTTGCGGATTCCAACAATTCGAAAATTAGACAGTGGGCTAGGAATGTGGACAAAAGAAACATTAATCTATCAGGAAGTGCGAAATTTTTCTGCTCGCCTCAAAGCAGAATTAATACTGTTTTTGGCTGCTACAGTCTTAAGCCCTACTCAAGGTTACCGAAGTATGCTTACATGTCGTGAGAAATCAGAAGCCCATGAGTTTATAACCAAATTGAACAATAAATTATCAAAGATGAAGGAGAGTGAAGTTGTGTCTATGGACGTTGAGTCTGAAAACTCTGAAATGACATCCAATTAGATTGAGGAAGATCCTGTTTCCGCAATTTATGAAAAATTCAACCATGAATCAGCCAGTGCTATCTCTTTAATCCAATTTTCCACAATTCAAGAAGAATACGCCTAATTTGAGAATTCTATTGATGAGGATTGCGAAGCATTTGATTTTTTCCAAAAACCCATTGACTTCGAAAAATTCCAGAAACTGTCAGAGGTAGCAAAAGTGGTTCTTCCGTCACCTGCTACAGCTGAACGATCCTTCGCAGGGTCAGTATGTCGTAATTATTTTTGAACTTGTGCAATTGACAGCATCCCACATCACATTGTTCAGTTTGTGCATTCCAAAGATTCCAAAGATCGGCATAACAGATTATCGATGAACAATCTCAAACTTCGATTGCAATGTCTAAGTGATTGATGATTTGAATATCAACTGTTTTGTCAATATGTAGTTTTTAATCCTTTCTAAATTGTGTAATCCTTTAAAATGATACTTTTAATGTTTACATTTTCCTTTAAATATAAATTTTCCTGTAAAAATATTTAAAGGGACATCACTGGGTTAAAATGAGAGACAGTTCGTCTCACGGTTCACACCATCTTTTGTAGGCGCTATTTTATTAATTCTGAACACTTGTTTCTCGAAAGTTGTACTATTTCATTTTATTCCAACTTTGCAAACGTGCTCAGTTTTTGATTGGCTGTTGGTGTACAATATTGCATGTGTATTGTTTATGAGAAAGGTGGATGAAGGCCATTTAATATTGTATTTTTCAAAGTGGATCAAGTCCACCTTGCCCATCCTCTAGCCGCTGACACAGAACTCATTAGTGCCTCTCCTATCAATTTTGAAAGAGAAAAGGTAAATTTAGCATTAATTCTTTTGAAAACCGAACAATAGCTTCACTTGTTTGAAACAACTATCATAAGTCTGCTGAGGTTTGAAGAGTTTCTAATAAGTTATGGAAAATCATGAATGTGAAATCACCCCGTGAACACATTAATTTAAATGATGTTGCAAGAGCTCCATTTGAATTATCTGATGACAATAGGTTACAATATCTGTCTGATTTGGCTACTAATTTCCTTGAAGGCAACAATCCTTCAAAACATCACTGTCTGATAAAGCAAAAATCGTCTGCACTTTATCAAACTTTTGTTGACGTCATTGATCTATGAATGGGACATTTTCAAAATGATCGCATTGAAACATCGTTTGACTCAATTCGTCAAGAACATGGCGGCAACTATAGTTGGTTAGAACGTGCTATCATCGTTGCTTCTTCCAGACTGCCTTACTAATGAAGACATAAATGCATCCTCATGTGCGAGTATTAGTTCTAACACATGTTGCAATAAATCTCTGAGCAATGATGATTTAGAAACATATTTCTTGAAAAGTTTAACCGATCAACACCAGAATGTGATGTCATTTACCAAAGATGGAAAATGCTGAATTATGTGATGACACTGTGAAACAGTTTACAGAGTTGGTTTCTAGAGGCAAATTGTCTTTCCCTGATTATGAACTATAGAGATTTTCTTGTATGCCTATAAATTTTTTCTTAGCAACTATATTTCTTGCAGTAATTATTTGTTGAATTGTTTCTTAGTCGTATACGATTCTGGATTTTATGATTTTAACACTATTGAGAAGTCAAAAATATTTCGCAGACCTGCAAATGTGTTCCTAAAAAGGTAAGTCAATAAAGAAACTGACTTACCAATATCTTCCAAAATTTCACTCATTGTTCGTCGAAAGCGGGCATTACAATATTTGAAATTTTTCGTAGTGTATTTTGCTTTAGACTTTTTATATATTAGTTTATTACTGTTGTAATCTTGGAATTAATTAAAAACTCGAAACAACAATATCCCGACTCACTAAAACATTAGCATATACTCTTATATATAATAGTATATATAATAGATTTAGAAAAAAACCTGATGATAATTGCACTCCAGATGTGAAGATTCTTCTCCTCAAATGCTCAATTGCAAATCGCATTGGGGGCATAATCAAAAACTCTTTATACTCAGAATGGTAAGCAGTAACATTTTCATAAACACTTCGCTGGTATTTCGGGCAACGGTCGAAAAATCTCAGTTCAAAATCATCAGCTTCTCCATTGATAACAAATGGAAAGTCCTTCTTAACAACATCAATAGCTTTGAAAATGTCGTTTTGATTTGTTAGATCCAAAGTTGAAATGTTTTCGTGGAATGAGAGATTAAACAATACGTACGCATACCAGAAACCACTTTCAACGGCTCTGTGTTTGAAAGAAGTGTAAATTTTGATATTCTGCAAATCTGTAAAATAGGCCTAAAAATTGCTAAACTAAAAATGGACAGCAATCATAAATAAAGCATTGAAATATGAAGGACCAAATCAAAGCCTCAAAAGCTCATAAATCTTCAGAATATTAATGTACATTAAAAATATACAATTATATTCGCTAATAATTTTGAATCTTAGTTATTTATACAGTTTTAAAGCTATTTTAGAAAAATTGAGAATATGAAAAACGCATCACATTACCTCGAAAATGAAAGCCTTAAAAATGCCAATGTCATGCAGTAATTTAAAAGGGGTTTCCCAAAATTTAAAAATCACCCGATTTTGGTGATGACCGCTTTTAAAGATTGGACTGAGCTTATTTATCAGCAAATAGAATCAAAGAGCCTGCAGAAACAAAACGTGCCATGGAAAAGAATCCAATAAAAGCAGTTGAGGTGTACAACAACTCTACTATCAAACGAGAGCAAGTCTTCCAAACTAGTGACTGCTGTTCGAAAAGTTCATGCTATGTTAATCCTATGGTCGAAGACATTTAACGAAACACTGATTTGGTATGCTAGCGTGGATAACATCATCACTAATAAAACGCGATCGAAGAAAGTTAAAATTTCCATTACTGGTCACGGCAAATAGAACATTACTGTAGGATTTCTACTTTGGACTTCGAGCGTATGAGAGAAAAAGTTGATTACGTCCTTTTTAGAAGAAAGGTAACAGTACAGAAGAGAAATTACCAAAAGCACATAAAAGATTCATGTGAACTACAATACTAATGACTTAACAACGATGAAAAACTGCGAATTCACCTTGATTGGGACGCTCGCTAATTAAAGTCTAAGGCCTAGTGATGTTTCAAATTCTGGCTTAAATTATCACTACTAATCGCCGTAGTGAAATCTACATCAAGATATTGATGTTAATTAAACTGTTACTTGTGAGGATAATATGAGAACTCGTTTGAATTTATTGATAGATACAGTATGCATGACATTTATTCTAATGATAATAAAAAATAATTGAAAAAACAAAATTACGATGCAAAAAGTTCCAATGAAATTAAAATGGTGATTAATAAAATTCCAACACTAAACATTTGTTTACATAAGTATGATTTTTAGGGCAAAAGGGGTAGCTACATGTATATTGCCGAATGTAATATATTACGTAGCTATTCAAATGCACAAAAATAGCATTTCACAGGTTGGGAATTTAAAAAATAATCATGAACAAAAAACACGTCTCTCAGGGATTTCAATAATAATCTCCTTTAAATAATTTCAAATACGATCCTAACCATTAAAAAGAGGCGATAAAAATCGAAATTAATAACGCATTTGGGAAATATACTAACAACTTAAATTTTTAAATATTGCTCAGATTCAAAGACTAAATTTTAAAATTAATGACAAAAACTTTATTTGTTGCACAAAATTTTTTATATTCAAAATATTTCTTACTGTGGATTTAGGCAATGACCAAGTAAGCCTTATTGCAAATTCTAGCAATACAATAAATATATAAACTTTGACAGCAGCCTCCAACTCGACAGTTTTGAAGACCCTCCCAAAATTATAATTAATAGGCAAACCTACAATTAGATCACTAAAGGCACTAAAGGTGTAATTTAGATAAACGAATAGAAAAATACCTCTTTGAAATAAGACTTCATTCTATTGCTTAAATCCAGCAATTCCTTCCTGCCAGCAGGCGCAAGATGTTCTAATAAATGCGGAGGGATTTTTTCAAAAAAATTGCCGATTTTCTCAAACGCATTTTTATTCAAAAAATCGTCTTTCCGATGATTCCAATTTCTTCTTAGTTTACTAAATAAGTTTTCCTTGAAGTAATATAAAGTTACATGAAAAAAGGCCTAAAACAGAGTTGCAACTGGGTCACCGGATCAGGGATTTGGTGACTGGTCAATTTTCACTTAAATTTTCCAGATCAGCTGGATCACCGGCGCATATTTATTTAGTAAACTTATGGAAGTGAAAATAAATAAATATACAGAACAGGGTTTAATAATGTCAGGTTGATTATAAGGTAAACATTCAATTACACAAATGGCATGTGTGCCTAAACTAGTTTCACTGCTTTCAGAAGTTTCATTTGTTTCTGTAATTGGATAATATTACATTACAAGACCTGATATTTGGCGTAAATACAAATGGAATTTTCCATAGAAATAGAATGGAGATAAATTTATAGATTTAATATAAAATTTTACACACAGAAGAAACGTTTACAAACTTGTGGAATTACACAAAACTGTGATTCTGGACTATATTTTCAAATCTGCTATTTTGAAAGTTCAAATGATACGTTTTCCTAATAAGGTGTAATATGATTGTATTTGTAACCGACATTACTTTTAAGTTAGAGAGAACTCATCAACCTTAGTAAACATCACAAGAAATAATAAGACATTGTTATGTTTCAAGAATAATCGGGTAAAATGGGTCACTGAGTCACCCTTTGTGACTTGATTGCAACTATGGTCTGAAAACTGATGTGAACATGTAAATCTGCGCCCGGATGCCGTATATAGTATCGTAACATCAAAGTAACAATAACACATTATAGAAAACACAGTTTGCACAAAAGTTTTAAGCACATACTGAAAAGATTTCGTAGTTGGGAATCGAATTCCGTGGCGAATAAGGCTGTTGACATGGAGGAGCTTAAGATGAGAAATATCGGACAGAAGGGCAGTCAATTCGCTATTATCTAAAACGGTTTGAAGTGTGGTTTTATTACTAACGAGTATTTTTTGACATGGCCCACACCAGCCTACGAGTCTCAAATTGGCAAGTAGATAAACGCATAGCAGCAGACGCATAGAACTAAATCATAAATATACTAAAGTAAAAAACTTCAATATAGCAATCAACAGTTCTGCCAACTAAATCCAAAAGTTAGAAAGCAAAATATAACAGCGGAAAAGCGAAAATTTCAACAATTACTTCAGTCATTTACCTTATTCACAAATTCTATAATTGGCAAAAATCACCTGTGAAAGTTGTATTGAAAACGAAAAAGCGAACACAGCTCTTGTAAAAAAACCAAATTTATTATTAGACACATACGAAATTGAAGCGGAACAAACTGTTTCGGAATGATATAATTTTGTTTAGCGGCAATTGAAATTAAACTGCCATGGATTTTTTTAAAGTTTAGAGGGTTTCATAAAAGCCAATAACTCAAAAACTATTGGAGGCTTTGTGCAGGGGCTTCAAGTACTTTAGGCGCATCTGCAATATTAAACTCGAACACGTTTGTGAATAGATGTCTCCTTATGTCACGATTTCCAGATTTCATAATAGGCTTGGAGAAAGTGTGGGAAAACGGTTTGTTTTTATAAGACGGCATAAGCAGCTTAAGGTTAATAATATAAAAGAATTAACAGAAAGCCTCAATACTTAAATATGTGCTAATTGAACAAAGAAATTTTTAAGAAATATAAGTGTAAAGTTTTAAAAATTCTAAATGGTTTTGGGAATAGTTGTTTCAAAAAAATCGATTTAATCTTAAGATAATGGGGTAACCGGGTAGGGATCAGCTTATGAAAGATAATCCAGTCGAAGTCTGGTTTCTTTTTACTTTTATTACATGTTATATGATATGATACTTATGAGAGCTCAATCAAAGTTGAAAATCTTTATTTGATTTATAACAATGAATCAAAGACGGCGTTGTTTTAACAAACCGTTGATGGCTTCGAAATGGTATCCTCCGCTGGTAAACATCAACAACTTTTTTAAAATTTAGCTTTGCTATTCAAAAATATATTTTCGCTTCAGCATTTTTATGTTATTTTTCATTATAAGTCGGCTTCACTTATAAAATTTTGAATTCGGGCAGGGTTTGAAAATCTCGAGCTGATTTCACCTCTGGGTGAACCTCAAAAATGGGGCTAGCTTAGGTAATATTAGATTGTTGGGTTAATTCGTGATTAAATTCTATTCCCATAGACAATCAAGTCAAAACAATTTTCATGATGTCTACCTTGTAAAAACGGGTAAGTTAATAACAAACTTCTTAATGACTGTTAAAAGTACCACATTTTGATAATTAGACGATCCGAATACATAAAAGGCCAAGGAGCTAGGTCTGTTCTAAAAGGCGGATGTGCGAACACTTCCCAGCCTAACCAATAAAACTAAAACTTCGATATGGCCACCGTATGCGGAGTAACATTATCATGTAATGAAATTTCAACTTCCCTGTTTACTAAAAATAAAAAAAATTCTGATAAGAGAAAACATTATTAGTTTGTAAATTTAAAACCCAAATTAACCCGATAACCTACTAAATTAACTACAAACCTCAAATTTTATATTGAGGAAAAAGGTTAAGAAAATGTCTTATGGGCGTATTCATATCATCGAGAATCACGACCTGATGTTGCACAGAAAAATGATTGCCTTTTTTCCATAACTTATACAGCTTGAAGCCAGGCCTGTTGTACAGATTTCGAAAGGACAGAAAATCAATTACATTTTGCACCTAATAAACTGATTTTACTTCAAACTGTGATTTGTTGGATACTACTATACTTTCTTGTGAAGTTACTTGTAATCATGTTTCTAATGAGCAACTTACAAAGCTTATCTGTTTCAAAAGGACGGTGCGCAAAATCGATGTTCTGTTGATCTTTTGGTGATTTGTCTTTTCTTACATTTTCAAAGTTCTGCTTCATACGAATATTTGTTGGAATCAAATATTTTGTTAGTTAGAATTCTATAAAGATTAATTCAACATTTAAAAACTATCTCTTGATAACATCCTGTCTTAACTGAGAAAGTGTAGATCCACTCTATCAAACATGGATGCAGTAATTTTATTGATTTTTGATGAGAATTTTGGGGCCTACAATGATTTGAAGAAATTAGGGTTGGCATAACCCTAGAACCTCATGTTTTTACTGGGACTAATTATTTCCATAGGCCTGAAATAACAAATGAAGAAATGCATTTCAAAATATTTTTCATAACTTTTGGCAATTTTTAATAAATTGTTTTTACTACTACAGATTATAAAAAATACAGGCTTGGCATGACCCAGTTCATGATTTTCAGCCTATGGGATATCCCGACTCATTTACAATTCTGAAGTTATAAAATTTTCAACTTAAGTAGATAACTTAAGTTTTCTATTCCTGAAACAGAATTTCTGTGGAATTTCAAATGAATCTTCACGAACCCGAAAGGATGAGCCGTTATCAACTACCTGTAAAAAAATCATACTTGAACCATGTCAGAGCAGCGAAAGCAATGTCACAGAAGAATTTTGAAAATGCTTCACAAAAACTTCATTGTTGCTTTATAAGCTCTCATCTTTATCAATTATAAAAGGAAATATAAATTAAGAACATTATCAATATATAGCATGCATCATACTTGAACTCATCCACGTCGGGGAAGCGAGAGCCATGTCGCGCAAGAACATTTATGTGAATAAGTTTCAATTTCACAAGTTTTCTCAAAAACGTCGGTGTTGTTTTATGAGCTTCCTTATATATTGTTAATTCTCCAAATACTGAAAATCCTGGCCGACTTCTTAAAACATATAAAATGAGGGTTGTGAGAAAACATAAGAATACTGCAAGCAGCCATTTCGTTATAGTTCGCATCTAAAACAAAAAACTTTGCAAGAATTTGAAACTTTCAAATGTATATTGTAACAATTAACATTCTAATAAAACTCACAAATTCTGAAAGGGCATTCGTCTCATATATTTGATATCGTCATTAATGACTAAACGAAAATCCCTATTATGTATTACAATACATAATTCATATAAAATTAAGTGAAAATTGACATTAATTAAATTGTGAGTCAAACTAATGTTCCATAGACTTATAAATTATCAACATTCATAAATCATTTCAATTTTATTCTCCCCGATATAAATTTTTACAACTACCCAATATTAGCAAATCAATATTCTAAAATTACGTTTTGAAAATTGTTCATCGCAAAAATTAATCTCCAGATCACACCATATTTCATGTTAAGAGTCACGACTGACTTAACGCTAAAGACAGATGGCGCTCACCACTACCAAAAAATAATGTTAACTCTTTTGTTATATTTTAGTTAAGAGCATGAGATCAATTGAATATGGAACACTTTACTCGTGCTGGATTAAAATAACTGAAATGCAAGCACTGTCTCAAACCATCTCATCATTTCTCAGACACCGATTGAATAGCCCACTTTAATGAGGAAAAAACCTTCTAGTTCTAGACAAACGTATATGAGTTGATGTTATTCAGCCAAAAATGATCGTCTTCATCAAACCCTGGCGAATTTGCCTCTGAGAGTTCCTGTGACAGAGGCTTCGATAGAAATAAGGGCATTCAGTAAACAAATTTTTCCACACCTTACGAAAATTATTTTAAAATAACGAAGCCCTTCAGTTTAAATCTCTGAAGCTGAAATTGTGGCTTAGAGTTATGATTTTGATGAAATGACTAATTAAAAATTAATTGTCAGTGATTTTATTTTAGAATTTTCGAAAATTAATCTAAATAGTTTAGTTTTGTTATTTATCGGTATCTAGCTTGAGCCAAGTGCAGCAGCATATGCTGGCATATTTTTCCCTTGCAAATCACACCAAGTGTTCGCATGTCACTAAATTTAATAATGGATTTATTGTCAAATTTGTGGAATTGATTTTCACACATATGTAAATTTAACATTAGGTTACTAGAGTGCAAATGCACTACTAAATGCACATATATATATATATATATATATATATATATATATATATTGGTGATTTGTAATAAAGTTTTCACATATATTGGTGCTTTGTAACGCTCACCACATATATTGGTGTTATGTAACCAAATGGTGTTTTGTACATAGGAAAAAAATTTATATTTTTTCATTTTTA
>CABFPE010000207.1:665802-676526 GCA_900660155.1 Hofstenia miamia | reverse complement strand
ATATATATATATGTACCATTCTGTACTACTTATTTTCAAATTCTGGTGTACACAGTGGGAGCTATAATAAATTTTTAGCCGAAAATGATTTTTTGAAAAAAACACTAACAAGTTAGCACCCTAAAAACAATATTTTTAAGATAGTTTGAAAAAAAATTCATAAAATTTTTTTGAAAAATATTTATACTTCCCAGTATGTACACTTGAGTGCTTATAACAGTTGTTTTTGATTTCAGGACATAATGAATAACTATTGAAGATCTAGTTCCAGGCCTGCAAATGAATGAAATAACACGCTTGAAGAAAACACAATGGTATGAATTTTTAAACAATTTTTGTTAATAGTTTTGGAGGTTATCAACAATTCTAAAGCAAAAAAGAAGATTCTACATATAAAGAAAGCTAAATTACTCTTTCAAAGAAAACTTATACATCAATGTTAAAAAAGTCTGAAAAACACTAAACAAAAAAACAACAAATAGAGGTTCTTATAAACGAAGAGGACGAAATATACAATTCAACAAGGGCAATACTTGCTTGAAATGCAACAAAACTCTAAGCGCATCCAAGCAGTTATCCAAGAGTACGATAATCTCCCACAACAACTTCAATCAATCCTGGCACAGAGAATCAGAGTCTTACTTGCCGCAACTAACTCCAGTTGGAATCTGACATTCAGATCAACAGCTGATGGTCAATTACAATCAATGGAAAAAAGCTTTGTGCCACAGAAGACATTGTGGCCACTCTTCATTTTTTAATGTTGTATTCGCTTAACGCAATTTGCTTGTAATGAGTTACTTTTTAGCGAACGACAGCATGGGATCAATTTTAATTTCTTCAGTTGAAACAGAGATATTTCTCCTGCTGTAATAAAACCATATTTTCATTTTGATTGTAAGAAATAAAGCGATATTTTCATTTTTAATTATCAAAATATGCTCTATTTTCTCTAAATTCACCTTCAACATCCGCCCCTTTTGGAATGCTCTATTTATACATTATTTTTAACTAATTTGCCATATCTTCCAACACTTCTTATCTATATTTTACAGTTTGTCATAAAGCTCATCTCGTATTTGTGTGGATTTTAGGTGCATTGAGAGGTGTTGTTTGTCTAAAACAACATAACCTAGTAAACAAATCATATTGGTACAGGTGTGACACTGGTACTATAATTTTTTGCAACTATAAAATTGAAGTGTATTACCAATAACAAAATAAAATTTTATATTACTCGTCTTTTTAATTGTTTTTTTTTCAGATCCGAGATAAAAAAAATTTGCTTACTTCACAGGTTTTGGTTTACCCATATGTGAACGATGTGTCCCAAGCAATTTTAAGTTTTTACCAATACGCAGGTGATTCAAAAACCTTATTATAGCAACAAAGATCTTCACAATAAATTAACATATGCTAAAATCCGAAACTAAAAATAAATGTTTAAAATCCGGGTTGGTTGGAAAAAACGATTTGAAGAGAAAGGATGATTTGAAATTATAAACAAATGCGTAATTTGTATAAATGAATAAAAATGTCTAAAATTAGAAATAAAAATGAATAAAAACCAAAAAAATTGTAAAAACAATAGAAAACTAATAGTAACAAGGCCAGGCTCGTAGTATAAATGGCAGTCAGGCAGTCAGTGACTACCATAAATATTAATAAAAAAATGATACAATTTTAATTTTTACTTCCTCAGATTATAATTGATTATTCTATTAATATTTATGGTAGTCACTGATTACCTGACTACCATGTATGCTTCGGGCCTGGATGTCCCATAAACATATATTTATTATCAAAACTGCAATACCACTATTAACAATTTAAAAATGTCCATTAAAAATCTTTTCCAGCAGTTGACACATCCTTATTTGAACCCGATCGATTTTGATGCCATCACAATTTAATTTTATTTTAAGAAGTGCAGTTGATTAAAAAATGGTTCATATTAGTATTTTCAAGTATGTTTAATTTTTTATTTGCAAAAATCTTATAATGGTTTTGAATACGACTGATGACCACGGACCATACTTGGTTTTTTGGTTAAAGCGTCAGTGCCGGGCCTGGGATTGAAAGAAGTTGAGAGAATATATAGAGAAAGGAGCGACTAGTAAAGAAATCCAAAAAAAACATTTTGGACTTTACGTCAGATACCATCAAGGAATAGAAAAGGTGATAGACGATATGCATGAAAACCGTAAAAAAGATTCAAAAATATAAATACAAATTTTCACTTAAGCATTGGTGCTGACGAGGAAAGGTCATACATAAATCAATTTCAGGCTCAAGCTGCGTCAGAAGATGAACAGGTGGAAAATTTTCTCGTTGATGATGAGGCTAATGTCATTTGCATTGATTAGAAATAGTTTTTTTCAATTTTTATGAAAAAACACGTTTGTGAAAGTTTCGGAGCTTAAAAGTTCAGTACACCTTATTTTTGAAAAATTTAGGTGGAAAAACTTTCGGATAAATTTTTTTCCCGAAACCTTCCGTGATTAATGTAAGTCATTACTCGAATTCTGCATAATATTGTCTAAATTTATGGTATTATCTAATTCTTCTTTAATAAAAATAAAACGGAAAACGAAAAAAGTTATTGCAATTAGCCAGCAGATTATTTAATTGTTACATTATAATTAAAATTGTACAAATCATTATAATTGAATTGAACAAAATCCAACCAGAAATGTAATAATAATAATAATAATCAATGACTTTATTAGCTGCTGAAGGCATACACAACAAAAAATAAAACCAAGTCAAGATTTGCGGCAGCGAGGACAGTCGCAGGAGATGAAATAGGAGCAAATTGAAGAGTAGGCGAAGTTGGAGAAGGACTCAGCAAAGAGGAAAGCCATCAAAGATTTCTTGAAGGTCGGTGGCGGGGAAAAGAAATCAATCGCTGTTGGAGGGTTGCGAGTCAAGATGTAATTAGCAGCAGTACAAGCACGATTGAAAAACGAGTGAAGGGTGCGATGTTTCTTTGTACGACGAATGGAGAAGGTGACAACATCATCAGAGCGAGTGCAGCAGGAATTGGAGAACTTAATGAAATCAAAAGGATCAAGATCCAATTTGCGAGTCAGTAGTCGATTGAACAGAAGGAGATCACAGGCATGGAAGTAGAGTGACAGCNACGTTTGTGAAAGTTTCGGAGCTTAAAAGTTCAGTACACCTTATTTTTGAAAAATTTAGGTGGAAAAACTTTCGGATAAATTTTTTTCCCGAAACCTTCCGTGATTAATGTAAGTCATTACTCGAATTCTGCATAATATTGTCTAAATTTATGGTATTATCTAATTCTTCTTTAATAAAAATAAAACGGAAAACGAAAAAAGTTATTGCAATTAGCCAGCAGATTATTTAATTGTTACATTATAATTAAAATTGTACAAATCATTATAATTGAATTGAACAAAATCCAACCAGAAATGTTCTACATTAAGTTGTATGGGTGTACGCAAAATACTTTTGTTATGAACTTTAATTGTCTCAATACACTATACTCTGTATTGTAAAATTGATAACATTTCACATTTTTTATAAAAATGCTTAAATTGTCCAATATGTAATTTTCAACAAGATCTCCTATACCATTGAGAATCAAGGTCCAAGATAATTAAATAAATTTCTTGTAATCTATTAGTAGTTTAAAAAAATCCTAAATGGCCATGAAAGGGGATCCTGCAATTATGACCACCAAAATGCATTCTACATATATGGCAGCCCTAATTTATCCCGGGGTAACGATGCAAAATTTGGGATATTCTTGCCGGTTTTCACCAGAATGTCGCAACATAAAGCACTTAGTGAATCATATAAGAGCTGTGCACAGTTTCTTTGACGATCGCTTAATAAAGTTAATAATTATTCTTCGTTTATACACCAAAAAATATGAAAAATGTGGCAAGTCAATTCAAACCTTAAAGAAATTCAAAAACAAGCATTCCCGTACACCATTAGCATATAAGTATCACACAGTGCTAGAACTCAAAGATTGTGCCTTTGACGGAATTCTTGAAAAGTTTAAAGTAAACATTTTGGCTTATTTCTATACAAGGTGTCCCATATTATTTGTGAAAAACAAATTTGATCTCAAAAGCATGACTTTCAAAGAAATAAAAAATCCATACACCAAACATTACTAGATGAAGGGGGATTTGTTAATCACGCATGAATTTAAAAATTAATTTCATTGCTGAAGGCACAAAGATGAAAATTTTTAATGCTGTTTACCAATGATATTATTATCGTAAAATTATTATTTTGAAACACAGTGATGTTAAAGCGCAGAACAGTATTCGATTTGAATTTGATTTTATTCTGAATTAAAAGATTTTGTTTTTTGAACAAACAATATTTGATAAAAGCACTGCTCAGAATTATAAAACTCGCTTCTAAGTTTCATGTTGACAATGACTTCAGAACTTCAAACTGACGATAAAATCTGTCTTGTAAAGTTTTATTTTCAAAACAATAAATCTATCAGAAAGTTCTGCACATCAAAGAATATCAAAAGAAAGGAAGATGCACCGAGTTACATGAAAGTGGAAAGGATGATTCACACCTTCCTGGAAACTGGTAATTGAATGTGCAGAGGTCTTCATCAAAACGAAGCAGCAGTGAATATATTAAACAGGTGAGAAAAACTCGAGAAGAAGCTGTCGATCACTTGCATCTTGCTTAAGATCAATGCCTAAATCAAAAGTTCACAATATTCTAAGGTCAGACCTTTTAAGATGGAAGATTGCTGTATGCTGAGTGACAGATCAAATGAAGAAAGAACTGTTTTCTGTGAGATGTTTGTTGAGAAATCCAGACATGACCCCTTTTTAAAAAGCAGTTTGTTTTCTGACGGAGCAGTGTTTGACTTAAACTCAGAACAGTGGGAGCAGCTTTTGATAAGAAGCAGGGAGAAGAGCAGTAAGCATATCGAAAATGCTTTGGAAACTTTAACTTATGTGTCTGGGTCAGTACCCTTTGGAGCGGGTGCCATGCCAACTAGTGTAGCTTCTAGCAGCAGAGCAATTAGACTGCCTTCTGAAGTAGAGGCTTCTTCGGATTCAAACGATGCAGGAGAAACTGATGTAGCTGAAACTTCTGCAGCTAATCCCAAAAAGAGAAAACTCCGGCCTCAGGATAAGCCCAGAAGCAAGAGACCAAAAATGTCTGGCAGACGCTAAGATACTACCCTTTACTATAACAAATTGAATGGAGAGATAGCCCCCAATACGATTGTTTTTGTAGCCCCGTTTAATGTCATTTAAGTAAATTGGAACGATTGCAGCACCAGCTTTTGTATGGATGCAAATTTTATTGTTATGTTTTGTTATATTTTTTTAGTTGTTGATTTGCTTTATCAAGAACTCAGTGATATCTGCAGTGCCTTTCGATTTAGTTTTAGAATTGTATTTTGTGTTGTCAATTTTGTTATGCAGTTAGTTTTTTTGGACATAACTGTGATTGTCAGCTGCAGCAGTAGTGATTAGTTTTCAATTATAAATAAACAAAATTGCCGTATTTGGTCAATAAGTAAGCCTCCAGCAGCCTGTTTCAATACGACAAGCTTCCCTAAAAGAGTAAATGTGGTTTGGTTTTATGAAACACTTCTATGTTGGACAATACTTTTTTGAGAGCAATGTCATTTCAGAAACATATTGCCCTTACAACGCATCAACGTACGCATTCTTTGTCAATTGATTAATATATTTTCAGAACTCATTTCTTATCCATCATTTGAAAGCAAAACGAACATTGTCTTCAACGATTTTTTAGCAGGATTGAGCAAGGTCTCACACAGCACGTCAAACCTTAGAATTTTTGAATTCACAATTTCTGGGACGATTGATTTCCAGAAACACTGATTTTTCATGGCCTGGGTATTCGCAAGATCTTTCTCCCCAGGACTTCGGGTTCTGAGGATTCGTAAAGAGCAAGATTTACAGAAGAAATTTTGTAACAATCAGTGATCTCCAACGGGGTATTTGTGCTGCAATGGATGAAATCAACAAGTGTTTTACGCATCAACTAATGATTCTGTGGTGGACCAATGCCATCTCGGTCTTCAAGCTGATGGAAACATCTTTGACACATAAGCATTGAAAACAAATCTTCCCTTTTAAACTTATCTTTTAAGTGTAATCATCGATGTGTTTTCATGATTGATAATAATGTTTAAGCGTTACAAAACGTCATCTTGTTCTATTTGTTATCATCGCATGTTTGTTAATGTTAAAGGTAATGACTAATGATAATAGAGAGATTAATTGCTATTTTACAGATCATAACGTTAAATGATGGTAATGTTTAATGATGCTGATGTATGATGATATGTTTTCATGATTAACAATGTTTAAACCGGGCCTGCAGACTCGAACTATGCTGTGAGAGGCCAGTCTCAAACTAGGAATTTGACTCGGTCAATTTTTGGTTTAATTATTAGATGCTGAAAACTCTACAATAATACAATAAGCCTTTGGTTTTTGTTGCATCATTGATAAAACGGCACTTGAACATCGATCCTTTCTTTTTTTCAAAACTCATTAATTCGGTATAGTGACCGCTGCAAGATGTTTATCTCTGTGCCGTCAGTAATGAAACATCTTGCAGCGGTCACTATACCGAATTAATGCGTGATAAACAAATCCCCCATCATGTAGTAACGCTTGGTGTATGAATTTTTGGATTTCCGTGAAAAGCATGCTGTTGAGATCAAATATAGTTTTCACAAATAATATGGGACACCCCTGCTGTACAATATACCGCAATATTTGAAAATGAAGATACCAGTTCCTATAGTCGTGCAAAATCCTCATTAAATATATTTATACAAAAATTATAATATTTTAGGATCATTATACTTTAGGATTTTGTGATTTCTAAAAGAGTCGACACAAAAAGCACAATTAAAATTGTGTCATTTGATAAAAATGCAGTTTAGTGCAATGAATTTGATAAAAATGCAGTTTAGTGCAATGAATTTATCCAGAATTTTTTCAAAAACTGTGTAGACAAGAAACATTAATACGTTCATATATTGGCCTTATGAAGGAGCACTTTCTAAAATTTGCGAGATATTTTGGACAAATCTCCATAGAGGAGCATAAAAGTACTGATTAACCAATAATCGGCAAAAACGTATTTGCCAAACCCTAAAACTGCTCGTTAGAGCCCCATAGGAATCGTGAACAAGTTTATAATAAAGTAAAAAAAAGATTGCCCAAATTTGAAAAATGACATGCACAAGAAAATCAGATGATTGTTCATTGGGAAGATTGTTCATTGGGAAGTGTCACATGGATGCATCTCGCAGGAAGACCATATTGTATTGGAAAAAATGGATATTTGATCAAAGATCGACAAAAATCTGGAAAGCCAATATCGACAACAAATTGTATATTTTGTACATAATGATCCACCAGCATAAATAAGCGGTACATGAGAAGAAATTGATATATCTTTTTGTGAAGAAATGTTCACAAGTTTCATTAAAAGCTAGTTTTCTGACGAATGCATTTCTATCTCAACATGCCACTGAACAACGTCCATTATTGGGCCACTGAAAACACAAATATCTGCTTCAGAAATTCTGGTTCAATAAAATTCGGTACTGGGTGTGGTATTTTAATTTCATGAGATCAGTTAGGATTATCTTGACTGATAATTCGGGATCCTACTTCAAAAATGCACAAAGAGTCCAATATTACCAGTAGGACAGTGGCTCACTGTATTAAGACATATCATTAAAAGATACCTACACTACCGAATAGTATGACAAATTTTTAGAAAGAGAACTAAGAATGGAAATATAAATAAACAAATGAATGTTAACTTTGACAACACGCATGAAAACAAAAATACCAGCAGTGATGAAAAAGTACTCGCAAAAAAAGAAATGTAAACAAACAATTATGTCCGAAATAAAATATCAAATCTGTTCAATATATGTATTGAACTTCTAAATATAATCGCCTCCCAAAGGTATAGACTTCTCACACATTCAAAATAATGCAATAAAATTATTTATATGTTCTCTTCCGCCAAATTTCAATTGTCTTCTGCAATTAATTGAATAAGTGATAGGTCCTTGGGCAGCAGATAAAATGAACAATGAAGGAAATTTTATCAGTGTTGACGAATTTTCAAAATGTCTACATGATTAACCTTTTCCTCAAGAGTTAACTTTGCATTTACTTCGTACATTTAAACTTATATAGAATATATGTTCATCAATTTACGTACAAACGATACTTAAATTTGCCTTCAGCGGCTAATAATGTATTCTTATATTGTGCACATATTTGTAATTGTAGTTCAAAGAGTTTTGTTTTCAGCAATTTCTTAAAACTTGATAAAGTTTTTGTTTTTCGGGTATTTCCACTAAGATTGTTAAAGATATATTTATGATTTCTAATTTTTATCGAATAAGTAGGAGCATTATTATGAACTGCGTTGAAGATTATTATGCAAACTTTATATTTACGGCGATAGTAAATCTTTAACCAATGAAGTTGAATGATTGCAAGACTGATATGGTCCATTCTTTTCAAATCAAAAACAAAGCGTACACAGTTATTTTGAATTCTTTGAAGTTTCTGTATTAAAATATTGTCCATACCAAAAAAGCAGGCATTACAGTAGTCAAGTCTAGTTTAGCTAGAATTAATGTTCTGACGAGTTCTGATCGAGCATTTGTTGGCAGATAATTTCTAATTTTGTAAATGTTTTTCAAAATAAAGCATGAATTTTTATCTAACTGAGATACATGATCTTTAATTATTAAATTCCTATCGAATGCTAAGCCAAGATTACGAATATTCAGTATATTTATTAAAACTTTGATTATTGAAAAGTGTTAAGATATTAGTTTTCGAAGTATTTAAATTTTGATTTGCAGAAAATAGTAGTTTTTCTAAAATTGCATATCATCTTTAAATGAATGCTAGATATTTGTCTATAAAGAGTTATAAATTATCAAAAAATAGGGCCAAGAATAGCTTTGAGGCACTCTACATATATTTTTGAACAATTTAGATTTTATACTATTAAATGAATTAAATATTAGATAAAAACGGACTAAAGTCGTCAGTAGTCAAGCAGACCTGTTTTCAACTCAAAAGATATTGTAAGCAATCTTTATAAAATCAGTGACTGGTTTTTGCAAAAGTATATCAAATGGTAGTTGTTGACTTCTTCAAATGATGTGCCAACGTTTGAATTGCCAGTATTCCAAAATTCAGGAACGCAGCCAAGAATGGTCTGGGGTCACATTTTGCATATAGCCCATATACTACATTGTAAAAAACTTAATATCCGGAAAAACTAAATCCCTATACATAACTGGGGTATTCAAGTAGTACTAACAAAAGCCGCTGAACACAATTTCCCTTGTTTTCGCTAAATATCACCAAACAACTTTTTCTTTTAATGCATGTTCGGCAAAGTCAATACCAATATTTATCAAAGCAATTGGTGAATTGAGAAATGTAAATTATTTTGATTGAAAATCATGTAATACATTTTAAGTCAATTCCGGTAGCTAAATGGCAATTTGAAATAATTTATAAATATCAAGACATTCATCTCTAGAAGTGCGAGAATTATTTCCTACCAATCGGACATTCTCTCAGATGTAAACATACCTTCACACATATAACAGGATTCACTGCACCAAGTATAGGACACATCAAGTCGACTAGTTGGCCCAAAGAAGTATATGGTGAATTTCAAAGTATTTCACAGATTACGTACTTTCCTCACATTGGAATCTGGCAGGTTGGATAATCAGTTAAAATGTCTAGCACACTTTCTTATCATATGGGAATTGCTTTTATTGAATTTTACCAATTCTACTTGAAGAGGCACTTATGTAATAATTTAAAACATATCCGAATCGATAGTTTATTAAATCACACAACAGCAGCTTTCTACTTTGAAAAGAATATGCCCAAAATAAAAATTACATCCGACGAAATCTCAAATTCTTGACGTTCGTTTGATTGATTGAATTAGCAGATTTTGATGGTGAGCCAAAGGTGACATTGTTGACATTGTTATCCCGCTGAGAGAAAATGTTGTAAGTGATAAAGAAAATGAAGACGACGAAATATTTCAAATTACATATAAACATTTTAAACTCAAACTAAATATTAAAGGTTAATAAAAGACTTTCCGAATCGCTTAGACGTAGTTCTAGGATGCAATTTGGTGCACAGTAGATTTTAAAATCAAAAACATTTTAGCTTGAAGCTGAATGTTAGCATGAAACAAAGGTTCATTGTTGGGTGAAGTAGACACGGTGCTATGAAATAGGTTAAGGAAAGGTGGACAAGAAATACCAATGTCTATTTTAATAACATTTATATGTAATGCATTGCAGACATAACAGTATGCAAAATTTTTAAGAGATACAGCGCAACATGTATTTGACATCCAATAACCCAATTTTAAAGTTTATTAAGTTTTCAGGATTAAAAATATTTTGACCATTATAGTATTTATTTATTTATTTATTTGTAACGCTTTTATTCCTGTACTGTACGTATACAATAAATAGGAATACTAGACACAAATAATGTTTGTCATAGAAAACATGGATAAGAGCCATCATACAGATATTTACAGGCTGCATGGTAAAATGTCCTTTTATATAACTCAGTGCGAGCTGAAGGAAGGGATACCACGTGCCGGGCGTATTTCTTGGAACTTATCATACATTG
>CABFPE010000207.1:635263-652416 GCA_900660155.1 Hofstenia miamia | reverse complement strand
CATAATTTAAAGCATTTTTCACCCCAATTAAAGATGTTTTCACTTTAAAAGATTTTCTTTATTGAATAATCATCTTGACATGCAAGAGATTGAAGGCACTAATAGTTTTCAAAGTAGTGAATTCAAGTGGATCAAATTAACTAACTTTGTTTACCAATTTACAAACATTTGCACATTTAAGATGGCAAATGCATCATGGAGTTTACAAATTTAACAATTGGAAATCATATATAATGATGGAAAAATCATCATCAACTATGAATAATGAATGTGTCATCATATTTAAGCATTAAAGTTACAAAGCAGAAAACCATAATGATGTATGTAGCTACACAAAAGTCAATGAAATAAGGTGAACATGTGAAAAACATGCAGTTGGTTGTTTTATCAATCATTATGCCTTGTTTGAAATCTAGCATGTTTTTCAAGTTGTGTGAAATGCTTACAACAGCATTTACTATATTAAAAATCTATTCATTTGTTGGATGATGAAATATACATTATTGTGGTATGTCAATCAAGGGAAAATTTTGACTGTCTCCCTCATCATATCCAAATGCATTCTACTGGTACAAACGAAATTTCATAACATTGGCTTTAGAGAAGAAAACATTACAAACAAATAAATGATGACTTTTATTGAATCTCTTAATTTGTTGTGTAGAAATGAAACAGTGTTTTGGGCATAGAAGTAATTTTGGATGGGTGAACTAATGTATTACTATTAAGGATACATCAGCTTACTTAAATGACATTTGTATTTCAAAATTTTTAGCAACTTGTCTTCTAATTACCACACACTTGGATTTTTGCATCTGAATAATACATCATTAACTAGCTTTGTTTACTTATTTCAAACATTTTATGCATTTAGAATGGTTAATTCAACATGGAAACATGGGTAACTTTGGAAGAATGAATTAATTCATTACTATTATTGATACATTAGCTTACAATGTACTGAATAATCTGGATAACAAGTTTATGCATCATGATTTCCCATGTCAACTACAAAAAATAAATGGTGATACTTCTGTTAAATTTCCCTAGATGTGGTGAAGTTTTGCATAACAACTTGGTCTGCATGAAAAACAGCTCATATACAATATGTTTTGTTTCACAAGTAATTCCTAAGCATCGTGAATATTTAATCCATTTTTTTTATTTGGATATTGATGAAAATGAACTTGCCTTTGTCATGCATATCAGCCATTTCAATTTTTATTGATTTATCAATGGTAAATTTCCATCTTGTTTTTGAAAATGTGTGTCTATTTCACGTGACTATAGTGTTTAAGTTTAGCAAAATGTTTCTCCACTTTGTGTTTAAATATCACTTGAAATGAGTTTTGCTTCTATCAATTATATTCCTTATTGCATTATTAAACATTGCTACAAGAAGCATGGCTTAAGAACTTCATCACTCAGAGTTGTTGTGTAATGTACACATTTACAATTTATACACAATTGCTAAAGAAATTGTTGTTTTCCACCCCTTGCATATTTGTTTTGATCAATATTAATGCAGTTAGAAACATGCTCTAATGCAAATAACACATCATTTTTCATTTGAAATATTTGGGTTTAATCTATAAATTGTTTTCCTTAAAACATGGTTTTGCATGTTAAAAAATTGTTACAACAAACATGCACTAAGTGAAATGTGTCATCAAAAATATCAGTTTGCCTAAATCCTAAAAATCAAAAATTCTCACTTTGGTCTAAGCAAATTGTCTAAAAAATTTTGTTGTCCAATAGAATCACTTCATTTCTACATAGTAAATAGCCATAGTTGTCCCAATGGGGCAGGGTCTAGCCCTTTTAAACTACTGATCTTATTGAGGCTAATGCTTTACCAAGCATACTCTCCCATGCTTCTTCCAGCAGATTCTTCAAAAGAAGAAGACAGGAAATGGCTTTCCAAATTACACTGTTTGCCTTCTCACATTGACCATTTCCCTGGGGGTGATAAGGAGATGTGTGGGATTGAGAAATGCCATTTTGTTTGCAGAAATTGGTAAACTCAACTGACTGGAATTGTGTTCTCCAATAAGAATGAAGAGATTGAGGAAAACCAAAAATGTTGAACAAATGTTAGAGCCACTCAATAATCACCCCAGATGTAGTTTCTGACAGTAGGAACAAAAACAGAAAACAACTGTATTCATCTACTACTGTAAGAATAAAGCAATTTCCTGTGCCTGCAGTAGTTTTCTTGGGACCCACAAAATCAATGGACAGACATTCAAATGGCTTGTTTGACTTGATTAAATGGGCATCAACAGAGAGTTTGTTTTGGAAAGAAGGTTTGAGTTGATGACAAACAGCACATCATGCAACCAAGTTTTTTACATCTTGTAATGAGAAAGGCAAGTTCTTTTTTCTCACATAATGCCACATCCTAGTAATTCCTGGATGAGCAAGATTTTTGTGTACAGTTTTGAGCAGTAACTTTGATCTGATGTGGGGTAACCTGGATAAACATCTGGAAGGACTCAATTATAGCTAACTCTTCTTTCTCTGGAGATGCTTGGCACTGTTCAGATAAATATAAAGTTCTCTAAAAGTATGCTATATGCCTCCCTTCATGGGATAGAGCTGAGCTGATAGTGAAACCCAATGCATCTGTTTCCAACAGGATAGGGTTATTATTTGATGGAATGGAGAGAGATGATGCAGGTATCTCTTTTTTATTTTGTTGATTCTGAAAATAGCTTTTGGTGGCAGAAAAAGCTTTTCTGCTCTTGTGTTTTGAGAAGAGGTTTGATTGCATTGTAAGCAAAGAATCCTAAAAGCTGTCTAAGTTGCTTTGAGTCATTAGGCACAGGAAAATCAAGTAGTCCTTGTAATTTCTCAGGATCTGTCCTCTTAGAGCCTGCAGAAATTATGTGTCCCAGCATAGAAATGGCAGATTGTCTGATTATGCATTTCTTGAGGTTGATAGTAAGACCATATGCTGTAGCAGCTTCAAGAAATAAATTGAGATTGCAATTATAGTCTTCTTTGTTCTGACCACCAATGCTAATGTCGTCAAGGTATAGCATAGCACATTCTTTGAGCTGATTTGTCTTGATAAAATCATCCATTATTTGCTAGAATGCAGGAACTGCATTTGTCAACTGAAATAGTAGACATGTGAAATGGTAAAGTTTCCCATCACATTCAAAAACTGTAAATTTGCAATCTTCCAGTTTAAGCAGGATTTGGTGATATGTGGATTTTAAATCCAACTTAGAGAAAACTGAAAACTTTTTTGCTTTGTTCAAAAATTAGTCTTTGTCAGGAAAGGGATAGGCATCAAGTTCAGTGAATTGATTAACTGTCTGAGAATAATCAATAACCATCCTCCATTTTGGTTTGTAGACTACAAAAGCTTGAGTTTGCCACTGCTGAACTGGACTTCTCAATTATGCCCTCAAAGAGCAATCAGTCAATTTCAGAATGTATGAATTTTGTGTCTTCTGGCTTTGCCTTTCTTGCTTTTGTCACAACTGCTTTAGCACTGTAAATGCATTCATTGAAGATGTTGGGTGGAATCACATTCATTAACAGAAATTCTTGTGTGGTAGCTGCCATTGATGAAATCAACAATCTCCAATTTCATTGTAGATTGCTTTTTTTACAGTTAGCCCCAACTCATTGTAAATGGATGACTTGATAAAACAGTTTGTTGACCCAGGATCAATCAGTGCACAAATTTCAACTTCATTCTCACCCAGCCCAATAACCTTGTAAATGCTGTTCAAAGAAGCAGTGCAAAGTATGGATGCTGATTGATTGTCTTCATTACTTGATTCACCAGTCTCGTATTTCTTGTTGATAGCCTAATGCCCAAGTTTACCACACATAAGACAATAGTTACTCTTTGCAGGGCACTTCAAACGCCAGTGATTTCTAAGACCACAATATATACACTTTGATGATGAGGATTGCTTGTTGTTAATGGGTGAATGTTTCTCTTTAACTGTTGACTTCTTTAAGAAAGCAGCTACTTGAGGCCCAAATATTGCCTCAGAAGTTGAAGGTGAACAAATGATTTTGAAATTTCTGTTGAAAACTCAATGGCATTGGCACTTGTCTAATGAGGCTTCTGTGTCAGATAATTCCAGAAGCTCACTCTGATATTGTAGAATCATGGGTGAGTTCTGGCTACTCAAGCAGTACTGGGAAACTCAAGAGTTAATATCAAAGGTTGTAAATGCTACCATTGTAGATAGTGACCTGCATTCTAGCAAAAGAAAGATCATTGTTGGTTCACTGATTCACTTGAGAAAAACAGAAATTATCTATAGAGAATAGACTTCCAGCAGCAACCAATTCACATGGCATCCTGCCAAAGCCATATCCATGAAGCCATCCTTACTCACCAAGGTGCAATTTGTGTGTCTCAAGTATTAATGTCTAGCTCAAATAAATAATTTATCTCAGAGTTCTGTTATCTCAGCTCATGTAAAATAATAAAACAAAAGGCATGTAATTACCCTGCATTGACATTTGCCAGCAGGATATTATATTTGCAGTGTGTTATTATTAAGTGCATGTATGAAATGAAACAATTGAATTTAAAGCTCTTATTTCCTACACTTACATAGCTGTAACCTAAAGTGACCACAATTTGGGCTGTCACCATTAGGGAGCTATTTGTTGCAACCAGACCCAGTGCAGGTCCTCCCAAATTGTCACTGGATCTTAGGCAGAAATTATCAAACTAAAATCTATGGCAAAACCTAAAAGGGGTTAGCATATAAATAAATTAGAAAAGATCAAACATGACTGGAGTAAGACTAATTATATTGTGCATTCACTACAAGTTCCTCAAGTATTTATTACAATTTTTGTAAATTATTACCTGATTAATGTTTACAACTTGCACATGAGTTCCCTCACAAAATTAAACAAGCAATTACATGTAGGTTTAGATCAAGGGGACAAATAATAAATTGATCCAAAAACTGCATTCAAAAATATACAAATTGATTTAAAAGAAATTGATATAAATTGAAAGCAACAAATTGTGATGTTACTGTGATGAAACTCTAGTTTTTGAGTGCCAAAATAATCAAAAAGAATAAAATCAAAATAGGGGCCCCAAGTTACTCTACAATATTGTCTGAACATAAACCAAAGACAATTCAATTCCTAAGAAGTGTTTCTTTATGTTGAAGGGAATCTTGAGTAGTACACTCACATTGTTCAGCAAGAATCCGCATTTGTTTAATGAAGTCAGTAATGCTTTCTTCTGTTCCTTGCATGCATGTAAGAACTTGATATCATGAATATATCAAGTGGGTTGATGTTTTGAATTGGGAGTCAAGAAATTTCATTGTTCTATGAAAGTTGTTGCACTTTGCAGAATGTCAAATAGTCCTGCTCCAGCATATGACCTCAGGAATGTCAATTTGTGGGCATCTTCCATGATTTCATTGATGGACAGCCCATCAGTAAAGCATTGCTTCCATCACCATTGTTCATTGGAGGGGTTGGCTGGAAGTTCTGGTGGCTTGAACTTCATCATGATACTTGAAAATTGTTGAATAAAATTGTAGTATTTGCAAAACAAGCTTCTTGAATAAGCTTTTATTCATTGATATAAAATAGAAAATTAAATGTATAACAATAACATTGAATGATAAATATGAATCATAACAATAAGCAAAAATATTCACAAAATAAATAATGAAGTAATTTTGCATTTTTAAAGTTCATTGTTCTGTTTAATGAATCACATCTATTGAAAATTGCCATGTTTTGGCTATATGCTAAATAATAGATCAAAATCATAATTATTCTGGTGAATTATAATCAAAGCTCAGTCAATATCCATCCATGTTTTTTGTTCAGCTATGAAATAGGTGCTTTGATGCCATTGTTTCTTATTATACAGGTACATTTATTGTTGAATTTTACTGAATATGAATTTGGGTTTTTATTTAATGCTCAGATTTAGGCAGCAATCTTTGGGTGAATTTATTCCCTGAACAATTATTAAGTTTCCTATTTCAGTCAATAATTGAAGTGCATTGATTTCAATCTCAAAATACATGTAAAGCTAGGGGTTCAGTTTAGATAAGGAAAATACATCTACACATAAAAACATTGCATGCCTTTGATCTCCAATTTTAATGTTTTTGCTTTCATCATTTGTACTAATTTGCAATATTTCACATGTTTTTATTATTTCTGTTTCCCAACTCTTGTATTTTAATCAAACACATATTAATATTTGTATTTTTAAGCATTATTCAACTTAACACTTGGCAATATGAATGATATTATTAACCAAATATTGTAACATCCTTTACCAGGCATTGTCATCCATTTCTCCTTACTATTTTGTTATAACCATATCAGTGTACTTGCAGGTAGGGTTGTACTAATTTTATACTGCTTTACTTCCACCATTGATACTTCCATTAACTTTAATTAATAGACATTATCATAGCCACTATTTAGAGGACAAAACCTTGCAGCATCTCTCCTAATTGTTGGTAATGGGCATCTGTCTGAGGCCAATCTCCACATCCAGTATCACATACTTGCTGATGATCCACTTGGTTGAGTTCCACTTCTCAGCTCATTGATATAACTTATGTGTACCTTATCCTAGCTCAGTGTATACTCAAGACAAGACACAACTCAACTTAGTCTCTGTTTGTAAAAGTGTTCCATGTACTTGCAACATGACTTGTTACTAGCTGTGTAGTTAATATTATGTATAGCCATTAGCAAAATATATTGGCTTTCATAAACTAATAAAATAGCAGCTTCCTATCCTACATTTAATAACTGTTACATGTTTGTTCACATTATTGGTCATATTATCATCAATAATTTGGATCTAAAATAATATAAATACAAATCCCTAGGTTTTGGCTTACTAGCTGTATTTCACATTTGTTAATTATAATACATCTATGATAATGATCAGTAACCAGCTAAATGAGAGTAAAAACCTTTAGTTCTAAAATAAGTGCACTTTTGTAGCTTGGCACAAAGACCATTGAATCACTCCTGTGATGGATCCAAGCCACTACTAAACACAATTTGTTTAGCTGGACATTGTATTAAATAATCAAACTGTAATAAGAAATTAATATAAGAGTTCTGAAGAAATTTCTTTATCAATTGTTACAACTAATTTGAATCTATTTATAGTAACTTGAAAAAGTACCTTTCAATTTCAAATTTTGAATCTTTCATCTGCCATATGGCAGCTAAAAATAATGGAAGTGATTTTGCCCCCTTTGTTTGGTCAAAATTAATAGTATCAACAAATACTAATTCATAATCAATTGCACTGATAATACTTGGTTGCAACATACAAACTAATTAAAGATAATAATAATTTTTTACAATTGATTTTTAATGACATTCAAATTTGATCTTAGTTCTTCTCATCAACTTTCTTCTTTAGCAGCTTATTTGTTTGGATGGTTAGTGGTGTAGAACCTTGAATAACTCCCATCATGGAATCCTGACCACTACTCAGCATGAACCAATTAGCTAGACATTTAAATTGAATAATCAAACTGAAAAATAAGTAGTAAAGTGAAATAACTCCAAAGAATTTATTTCATCAAATTAAAACTGTGTAATCATATTTATACTCTAATCAAAAACAAGTATCTTTTGATTTAAAATTCAAATTCATGTAGACTCATCTGCATGGTTTAGCTAACATTAACAAGGAGCAAATGCATCCTCAGATTTTGGTCAAATTGATTTATTGACAAATACTTGTTTGTACATTAATTACATTTGATTACATAATCTTGGTTAGCTATTATCATTAGTTATACATTAGTTGCTAAATTCAATTACTGTATTCTTTTTTGATCTTAGTTTCTTAGCAGCATTTATGATAGATTATGCTACAATAAAATATAATTATTTTTTTTTAATAAAGAAACTGAAATTTAAGTACTTCAATTTTTATAGCATTTTCTAGTGGATTTTTGATTAATTTCAATTTTTAGTTTGATAATTTTCCTTCTGAATTTTTCTGATGAAGTTTTCAAGTTTATTTGTGTGTAAATTCTTCTGTACATGACAAGGAACCTAATTGTTTGGCAAAATCTACATAAAGAAAGTTGTTTGACATTAATGGTGTTATTGGTGTACAAATAGGGCTTTTGCTGTAATGCATTTCATTCATTCATTAAAATTGTTATTATTGCTACCACCTAAATTGCATGAAATAAGAAATCCATTGAGCTTAGGTTTATTACTTAGCACAAAAGTTTCATTCATTTTACCCAGGGTATTAGAGCTTCTCTTTTCCTTTTCTTTCACCAGGTTATTTGTTTCAGGTCAGCCAAGTGTGGCTGCTCTTCCCTCTAACAATCTCCTGTTTACTTCTTACTTTTATTAAGAAGGGTACTTTAGTAAGAGGCGTTAATTATTAAGCTGTAGCTTTAGTAAATCCATGTTTTGACATTCCTAAAATAATAGAGACTTAGCACTGCTTGCTGATTTCATTTTAATGCCACAATATTTAATCTTTGGCTATCTTAGCAGGAGGAGTTCCATCTTTGCTTAACTGTTTATAACTGTATTATATAATTTAGATGCAACAGTTGTTAAAATTAGTTAACATAATTACTATGTAGGTAATCTTTGTTGCAGATCCATTCAGCAATGATCCAACTATCCAATCATTCCAGTTGTGATCACCTGCACCTCAGCTCATAGACATTGATTATGTGTTCCCTAATTAGTGCAATGCTTGTAATATTCATAACACAATTTAATTAGTCTCTTTTAAAATAAATGCTTTCAACACCTATTTGTATATATCTAAAATAATATAAGATTAATTCCTTGATTTCATGTTGTGTTAGGGAGTCTTTCCTGGGGCTTGACTAGATACTTGCTTTACAGTTGCTTAGTACTCTGATAGGTGGGTAATAGGATTGAACTCTTCTTCAAAAAAAACTTTTGTGCTGATGTGTCTCAGCTGTACTGAGCACTTCAGAAGCTAGGGTTACTTGACTTTGTTTAATTAGGAATCAATCTTCTGGATAATACTTTTTATCAGGATTGGTTTGGAAAGAAGTACAGTTAATTATAAATGGTGCTTGTCATTGGGGTCCTGTGGTGGTCACCATGTAGCATCAGCATGAAACCTGGTGTTGTTGCAGCATGATGTGCTGATGTTGCAGTAATGTAATTAACCTAACTCCAATAATGGTTGTAGTAATTGAAGAGGAGCTCAGTAGTAATGGCTGTGGTAATAAGAGGATGCAAATTTGATTCTGATTGATCAAGAGCTTGTCATGTGACAGGTGGTGTATATCAGAGGCTGGTTTAATTAGTGACTCACATACTTGACATTTTAAGTTTACCACTCATGGATTTTCAGTGATATCACATACTTGACATTTTTAAGCATATCAACTAATGGATTTTCAAGTAGCTAGTTTAATTAGTGATTCATGACATTTACATAATGATTGATTTTTACAATGATTCATGTAAATGTGGGGGCAAATTTAGGTTACAGTGATTCATATACACTTAACTATATGTTATACACACTTACACACATTTTGTGATTATACATTGCCAGCTGAATTATCCATAAAAAAATCATGGTGTTTTGAATTGTTTCAGTGTACAGTGCTTTACTCATTTTTGTATACTTCAAAAAGCTACATTTTCATTGAAATGCTAGCATCTGGTTCACTGGGTAGCCTGTTTGATGATCTATGCAAAACCCTGCTGCCATTGTATGGTTATAACCTGCTAACAGAGGAGATGATGTCCCCACCACCTGCACCTGTAAAAGAAAAATACAAGACTCAACTCAACACAAAGATGTCTTACAGTCAATAATAATGCACTTGTCCCCCCATCTCCAACATGAGTGAGGATGACCATGTTTTACAATGCTTAAATGAAGTTAATTCCCAACTATCAACCTGTATTTTTTCAAATGCAAGCACAGCTAGTGAACTTCCAAAAAAACTCTGGCTAACAATCAAGGATGTTGTTCAGCTGAACACAAGATATGGTATCACAGTAAAGATTCAACAATGGTTTTTAATATTTCCTACCTAAATGCTATGTCAATGCATTGGGTGAGAATTACAAGACTCTGGTAAATAAAAAACTATTTCACAATGATGACATGGAAATCACAAGTGGGGGCAATAATGTAAATCATATTGTATTAGAATTTAGTAAAATAAAAATATAGTTTTGTTTTCTAAACCTCTTTCTACATGTACAGATTTATAAAAATAATACTAGTAAAATTTGTTGATTATTAGTTACAATGGTTTTAGAATAAACTTTTTAAATTTACACTGATTATTAGGAAATGGTAATAGTAATATACCTTTTGGAGTCTTCATTCAATGTACAAATCTGTAATAGTCTTTTATACAACTGATAGAGTCCCCCATGTTCTGTGGGTACTGATATCCAAAGTGAAATAAATTTTCCACTAGTTGCAAGATTATTCAGCTAAGAAATTTGCAGTTCATAACATCACATCAACCAAAACATTGTGTTCTTTCATGTTGATAAATTTAGTGAATCAATAAATTGAAGATTTAGTTCACTTGTGAGATTGCTCTCTGTAAATGTGATATGATGGAAATTAAGCTGTACCAGTTAAAAGCTTTCTGTATATGAGGTGGGAGAGAGTTAAAAATGGCTTTGAGTGACTTACCATAAGAATGTAAAGTTTTTCATCAATTAAAATAAACAATTATTTGATATAGTAAACATTATTTGAAAATGTTCCTTTGCACTTCAAATAATATATGGTAGCTTTTCATGGTTTTGAACAATGAAAAATGGGTAAACTGCACAGCTACAAAACTTATGAGTAAATGAATATAACTTGTTTTATTATTAAATGCTCAATAAACATATCCATAGTTGTGAAATAGCAAATAAAATTTCTTTGGCAAAAATTTAAATTATAAGCACTATTTGCTTTAGGAATTCACATTTGGTCTGCCAATGTCAAGTTATTAAAAATATTTATTTGTTTTGCTTTTTTAATGATTATTTTTATCAAGTTTTAAATTTAATAGAAATTCAGTTTTAATTGATAAAAATTTTTATTTAATTCAAATGTCATTTTTATATTTTGACCCATGTCAAACACCATTGTAATTTCTTTTGTTCTGTTTAAAAGTAAGTTGTTTTGTATTTTAAAAAATGTGGTTATATCTTTAAAAATGTTTAAACTCTAGGAATTTACCACATGTTTCTTAAATCAAGTTTTTTGTTTCACTAGTAATTTCTAATTTTTTAACAATTGAAATAAAAATCAGTGGTACATATTTATTTATTCTAAATAAATTACATGCTAAATCTGAATACAGTCTGTGCATTGCCACCTGGATATATTGTCAGTTTATCCTTGCCTCATTGAATTTCAAGTGTGATAAGCATCTTGGAGTTTTCCCCTGTATTTTTCTCTTCATAATGTTTAAGTAGGAAGAAGTAGCTACCATTTTCCAGTATAATTTTTACCACAGGACCATACTTTGTGTGAATACTATATGCTTTATGTATTTTTTGCCACTTGGTGATTTTTGATTCTCTAACAGAGATATATTTTATCTGGCATTCTTCAGAAATTTCATTGAGACTGTTGACTAATTCAGGTTGAACTACTTTACCAACAGTTTTTAGGGAATACACAGTCTTTGGTAATATAATTTTTTTGGTTGTGAGAGATCATCTGGTTTAGTCTGTGTATCTTTTGCAGATTTGTGAGCATGAGATTTGTTAGCAGCTTTTGGAGTTATTGCTGAATTTAAAATTGAAAAAGCATTCAAAGTACATGTTATTTATTACAAACTTTTAACATATAAACCAATAAGAAATAACTTAATTCATTTGATCCAACCACTAACTAACCTGGTTAATTCATTTGCCAACCTGCCAAATGTTGTTAGAACATTATGTATATCTGTTATGGGTACACCCATGTATATAGTTCATCTTAATATCATTTTACCATTTCCACTTTCTTCTATAAAGAACAATGTTTTAAGATTATAAAATTCCTGGTTTCCCAATAGCATATTGTATCTAAATGCTTATAGATTTACTCCACATTATCCTAAGAGATGGAAATCTGTTTACATGACTCAGGGTAAGAAAAAAATTACCTCCATGTTTAAATTTTACCACATTTTCCAGCCAGGGTTTTTTGCAACCAGAATGATGTAAAATGAACCTGTCAATCAATCAGAGTACTTGTATTTTGTGAAAAGCTTTTGTGTTAAAAGCCCACCTCTAAAACTAATTAGCATTAAACCTACTTGAGATTTTTATGTAACATGAATTGAAAATTACTCAGGTGTTACTATTTGACTTTATCTCAAAAGATTTCCCAAATTGATTTTACTTATCACTAATTGGCTATTCAAACTCTTTTTCTCATCCAATCAAAACTTGATATCTACCAAATTTAAATTTTTTAAAATCTTTTTCACTTTCATTCCAACTTTGGTTAAAACTAATTTGCTTTATTTCAAAGTTTTGCTTTTGTACTTTTAAAATATCTTTCAATAGTGTTAGTGATTTTCTCTCTGGCTGGAACACCAAATGCAACCAAATTATCAAGGACAACATTTATAAAAGTGAGTCAGAAATTTCCTTCAATGAATCTATGTGAGTGATTATATTACCTTTTTCTGTTTAAATAATTATTGTGTATTATTAAAACAAAATATTTTTACAATACAAGTTATTATATTCAAAAATTTTTTCAGAATCTAAAAAAATGTGTAATGTATGTTTTTTGCATTAAACATATGTTTTTGGTTTTGATAATATCCCAGAAGACATGAATTCATCCCCTGAACTTTTCAAAGAATAGTTGCAAAATTTTGAAAATCAAGTTGAAGAAATGATGACAGGTTATGATAATCAAACCAGATTTCATGGTGACAATCAACCAAGCACATCAACCCCCAATACTGCAATGATGCCTCAAAATACAAGTTCAACCATGTGAGTAGATCAAGTAGCATGCCTTTTTTGAAATTGTGTTTTCTATCTTTTACATTTAAAAAAAACAATAAAGTTTTTACATTTAACTAATCCAGTACTCTTGTCATTTATGTTTTTTAATTCAAAAGCATAGTAAACACAATTATTTTGGTGTTATTCACCAGTCATTTTTAAAAAATTAAAAAAAAGCATGTCATATAATTGGAAAAAACAATTAGAGGTTTACTGTTTTACAAATTTAAAAAAAAACAAGCTGGTTTTATTACATCACTGAAAATATTTCTTGAAAAAAATGCACAAGTGTCTACTTACTTTTTAAAGTTTACACATTGCAGTGGTTATTTGTTAAAGGCATTCTCACTATTTAATTTTAAAGATGCATGTTAATATCTAATACCTGTTTTTTTTCCCATTACAAGATGTTGGTGGAAATAATGTTTTATGTTAAATGTATTCTCAAAATTTAATTTAAATTGGTGTTTATTACTGAAAAGATAGAACAAAATCTTGAAAATTGAGTTATTGCATAAATGTTCATGTCTCCCTCATTTTTCCAAGTTTTAAAAAGATGGAAGGAAATTCTTTCTTGCTCATTATAGACAGTATGTGTCTTCTTCTTCTCATTCACAGTTTATTATTTAATGTGCTACAAGATCACCATCTCCTTGCATATTTTTATAATTGCATAATTATTTTTAAAAAGTGTCTTACATTGCATTTGCTCCATTAGACATCTGTGTATTTTTATAATTGCATAATTATTTTTAAAAAAGTGTCTTACACTGCATTTACTCCATTAGGCATTCAGTGTTTCCTCAATACACATTTTTAAATGTAATTAATGTTTTACAGTGAGAGAGTGTTATCATTATTGAAAAGCTACATGTAGGCTAGTGTTTAATTTTACATGTGCATGTGTTATCTAATTTTAGCAAATACTGAATACACATTTTAAATGCTACATTGTAAATTTTTTATCTGATACCCTGGTTTTTTTAGGGTGATTATGAGATGTTACCAGTTATGTATTTAGTTAAACATAATTTTGTTTAAAAGAGTTTTAAATAATGCAAGGTATTACTGCTTATTTATTTAGCTTAATCTAATTTTGTTTAAGTAATGCATGCTTATGATATGATTTTTATCTAGCTATGGCATTGCATTGCTATTTTCACCTATAATGTTGTTATACATATTTGGTCTCTTTGTGATGAAAAAATTGGTTTGTCTATATTGTTTTTGCATTAAGTAAGCTGTCACCAATGTAAATACTTTTCTCTCAATGCATACTATTCTTTAAATATAACAAGTGTCCTTCCATTTCCACTTTAAATTTAGTTTTACAAGCAGTGTTGGTAAACCCCTTGTTTTTCAATGTGCTCATTGTGCATATAGTAATCCAAAAACCCATGCATTAGAAGGTCATATAAATAGGAAACATAAAAAATCACGGGTGTATCTATGCTCTGAATGCAAATTATTTTTCCATAATGAGAGATTGTTTTCTGAAGACATTACAGTTGTCCACGAATGACCAGCACCACCCTCCATCAACAAGATTAATTTGTATAAGACAAATGCAGCATATAAGGGAAGCTGTCCCTATTTTAAGAGCCAGCAATTAAATGTGGTGGACATTTATTCTCCATTCCATCTTGCCTATCCATCTATTGCAAAAATCATTAAGGAGGATGTGGCCAAGCATTACTCTGCCAAAATTTATTTGACTTCTGAGGTTGAACTATCATGAACAGATGGAGATGGAGAGAAAAAAGTTATTCTGCACCCTAAAAGCAAACTGGCCCCTGTGTTTCATATGGGACTTTGTGAGGCAACATATTCTCAGATGATAAATGAACTCACAAATTACATTGGCATTTATGCAAACAATTGATCAAACTGGGTGGTGAAAAACATAAACAATGTAGGACTACACATAACCAAGTATAGGCCAACCCATGCTGAAACATTTATCCTGCTACCAGATTATCTAAAGAAGAACCATTTCCTGGTAAACCCAAAGACTGACAAATCCCATGAGTGGTTTTTGTATGCAATTTTGGCATGTTTGTATCCAGAAGTTAAAAATTGAGAGATTGTAACTCATTTAAACAAGTTTAAGGGTGCTTTAAATGTTAATGGTCTATCTTTCCCACTCTCTCTAAATGATGCCTGTGTGTTTGAGGACCTCAACCAAATAAAAGTCAATCTTTACACTCTAAATGCTAATGACCAGAGTTTGGTTCCTGCATACATATCAGAGAAGGACTATGAAAAAATTGCAAATTTATTACTAATTGAAGCAGAAGATGTAAATAGTCATTATATAACCATTACCAATTTGAATGCTTGCTTAAAATTTTTCAAAAATCAAAGAGGTGAAGGTATGCAGTGTCCTAAATGTTTGTCTAGCTTCCACATGAAGGAAAATTTTGAGAGGCCACTGAACCTGAAATTACATTCCCCAGTAAATCAGAAAAAATTGAGTTTAAAAATTACAGAGTGAAAAACTTTGTATCAATAATGGCCACATTTGATATTGAAACAATTTTGGAAAAGGTTTATGGTCCCCTACCTAATCCAGTCACTAACTACATTGTTCAGGAAGTAAGGCAGAGGCCCTTTGGTATTTGCATTGCCACTATGATGGAGAAGGAGCTGCTTTCCTCCAGAGTTTTTTCTTTTGAGGAATGTCTATCAGATGCATGGGACCACCATAGAAAAATTGAGCATGAATCATTTCAGGCTAAACAAAAACATTGCACACTCAAAATTGCACATGGTGAACATACAAGAATGCTGGGGAATGCAACATCCTGTGTATTTTGTGAAAAACCATTTGAGGTAACTTCAAAAAAAGTAATAGACCATTGTCAAAATAGTGGTAAAATTAGAGGTGCTGCCCATAGTGACTGTAAAATTTTGCATAGATCACCCAATTTCACCCCCATTTTTGCACATAATGCTTCCCATTATGACTGTCATATTTTATTGAAAACTTTGAAATTGAGGGAAAGCAGAAAATTAAGATGTATTCCCTGCACTAGTGAAAACATGTTGTCACTCAGTTTATCAATTCCCATCTCAACTTTTGTTGATAAAAATAATGTAACAAAAATATTTATAAGAAAATTACAATTTCTAGACTCTTATTGCTTTATGTTATGTCCAACCTAACAAAGAACATTGGCAGTGATAATTATAAATTTTTATGGGCAGGCATGAATGATCAAAAGGCAGAGTCATTTAGCACAGGCAAAGGGGTGTTGTGCTTTGATTATTGAGACAGTTTTGAAAAATGGACTTGGTACACTGGAAAAACTGATTGACTGTTGAAACATCTCTAACACAGGAAGAACTGGAGTTTGATTGGGAACATACCTGGGTTAAAGGATGCTTTCAGATGCTCAAATGCTTTTATGATAATTATTTGATGGCAGTCACCCTCTTACTGGGTGATGTAATTAGAGAATTCAGATTAGAGAGCATGGAAGCATGCAAACTAGACCCTGTGTACTTCTTCAGAATTTCAAATTATAGCTGGAATGCAATGCTGAAATACATGCAGACATCATTTGACCTCATTAGCAATCTGGATCAGCTGGAATTTATTGAAAATAGAATTCAATGAGGCATTTCCAGTGTTTATTCAAGTCATTATTTTAAAGCTAATAACCCAATGGTGGAGGGTTATGATATTGGGTATGACTCCAATTATTCAATCTTCCTCAATATGAATTCATTGTACAGAGCTTCAATGTGCGAGTTTTTGCCCACTGGAGGCCTATGTTGGACAGATGAGAGTCTAGAAAATATACTTGCTACACTGTCAAAGTCAGACAGAGGCTTCTTTGTAATGGTTGACATTCATTATCCATTACATTTGCATGACAACCACTCTGATTATCCATTGGTGCCACATAAAAATGTGTGTGGATGATGAATTGTTGTCACCATACTAAAAACATATAAAAACCACATTAAATTTAAAGATGTCAAAATAATGTAAACATTTTTCAATAAAAAATAATGTGTAGTACATTATGAAGTTCTCAAGTTTTATGTTGCACAGGATCTAAAAGTGACAAAATTCCATAAAGCATTGCAGTTCCAGCAATCACAATTTTTAAATCCCTACATTGATTTAAACACAATGAAGAGAAAAGCTGCCA
>CABFPE010000207.1:608955-628515 GCA_900660155.1 Hofstenia miamia | reverse complement strand
GACTGCCAAGATAATGCAGTAGATGAGGAAGTCAATACCCTTTATATGGACATAGCAAGAACAGGAGGAGTTGGAGAAGATAAAAGAAGAACTAGCAAATTTGCCATCATTGAACACGCCCATAAAGTTCTTTAGCTGTAAATTGAAACCAAGCAAAGAGAACTACAAATCAACAAAGCTGGAAATGCTGGCACTGATTGAGAGCATCAAGAAATTTAGGCACTTCTTAATAGACTGGCAGTTCAGAGTCTCTACAGACAACAGTGGATTGGCATGGCTTAAGAAGTTTTCAGGGGACAAATCAGGGATAGTGTCAAGATGGATTGAATACCTAAACAAGTTCACTTTTATGATTGAACACCAAAGAGGAACACTGCATATGAACACTGACTTCTGGACCACACTTCCTGAATACCAGAGAGATGGAGAGAAAAAACAATTTCAATTTCTACCACACATGGAGTATGAGGGGCTGCCAGAGATGAATGTTGATAAAAAGGGACAAGCAGTGCTACCAATCACAATAAAGGAAGAGATATCAGAGTCAGGGATCATAGAAAAACAGAGAGACAATGTGATACTAAGTGAAATTATAAAGAAGTTACAGGAACCAAGTCTGAAACTATCAAAGTTAACTGTGAGCTATTATGAGAGGTACAGATGGAAAAAAAACAAGAATGAACTCCTATATGTGGAAGGACAAAACAATAGGATTGCAATACCAGAATACTATAAATGTGAATTAGTAAGGAAAGTTCATGAGAATGGCCAGCTAGGCATCACACAGATGGAGAGTATGTTTAATGCAAGGTTCTGCACAATGGCAATAAGGAAAGTGACAGAAGAGATAATTAATAAATGCATGAAATGTCTCCTTCATAATAAACAACGTTTTCCAATGCAAAGAGCACTACTAGAAAAGATCATAGTGACACAACCCAATAAGATCATACATATAGATCTAGAAATGTTGTCAAAAGATGAGGAAGGATACCAGTACCTATTAGTAATGGTGGACAATTTCACCACACAAGGTTAATCCCAATGGAAAACACAATGGCAGAAACAACTGCTGACATAGTCTTGAAAGAATGGATCCTAAAGTTCAGGCTAATGGAGATGATAATCACCAATAAGGGACCACAATTTGAAAGAAATCTATTTCAAGAAATGACATGCATACTAGAAGTAATGAGTGAAAGAACAACAGCATACCATGCACAAGCAAATGGTGTGGTGGAGAGACTGAACAGAACCTTGATAAAGCTAATTAGAGTCACAACTTCAAGGATAGGGTGTTGCAAATGGAGAGAAGTAATTGAAATGATTGAAGTCTTTTACAATACATCCATGCATTCAACAACTGGGATAACACCATTTAAGGCCATGTTCAGAAGAGTGGTGGAAATGCCATTATCAATGCAATATTTCACCCACAGTGGAAAGATGGCAACCAATATGTGGATCAACTGAGAAATCAGATAACAGCAATACATGAGACAATGTGCCATAACACAAAGAAATCTGCCATGAAACAACAGCAAAACTACAATAAAAAAATTTACAGTCATGCACATATGATAGGCAACAAACACACTTTATGCAGTCACACCAATGAAATTAACAGACATAAACCAGGTCTGAAAACTAAAAACAATTTGGTCAGGTCCCTATAAAATAATGCAAGTATTACCAAATAATGATTACATATTAAATAATGATAGATTATTGCATTTCCAGAACCTAAAGTGAGAAACAGCAGATATCAAAGAATCAATATTAGATGAAAATGCTGAATTTAAAATAAGTTGTATCAATGGTAATGAGATTGTATATGACATTAGTGAATTAGATAGTTTGCCAGAAAAAGGCTTTGATGAAGAATTCAAAGCAAATATTGGCAACAAAAATGTACCAAAAAGAGTGCTGCCAAGGCATGCAGCAAGAGATAAATATATATATGACTCAGAAATATGGGATATAAACTTACTTTCTGAATTTAGGAAAATTAAACAAGATGCAACAGCCATTGAGGAAGAGAGGGCATCAAAATCAAAGACCTGAGGAAATAACAATGTCAAACCCACATAGGAGAATATGAAGGGGATCTTGAACCAGACGTCCAACAGAAGGGATGAGAACCAACTGATGACTAATCAGAGGCACAGAGTGAGAAGGCATTTGAGTAGTCCCCAACACTGATTTGAGGGCAGGGAGACAAAAAGACATAATGCCTCTCCCACTGGAGATCTGCACTGCTGATTTGAGGGCAAACAGAAAACCAGTGAACACCCCAGAGATCTGCACTGCCAATTTGAGGGCACACAGAGAACCTGTGAGAAGCAGCTCAACTTTCCCTCCAGTCCACCTTGGTGATTTGAGGGCAGTGCAACTATTGGAGTTCCAGGGGAAGGTGAAAGTGGGCAAAGAATGTGTGTATACAAAAGCAATTTGAGGCTGACATATTGATGGAACCCACAGCTGGTCAATTACTGAAAGGTTCAACAGTGTGAGCCAATTCAAGGGCAAATCAGTGGAAACCATCAGCATGGACTCATTGGATGGTGAGCTGAGCACCAGTAAACCACTACAGATTACACAGCTACACACCCCCTCTGAAAGCACATCAGAGAGAACAGTATGCTCAAGAGAAAGAGAGAAAAGGATTTTGAAAATAGATGGGGAAACCCTGCACCCCTACTTCATGGGAACATTAAAAATGAGAAATAATGCATACCAAAAGTTGTCACCAGAAACAAAAAGTCACATACAAAGAATAGCAAAAACAGAGGGCACAACTTACCCATAGTACTAGATGCACAGAAAAGACTGATGGTCAACATGATAATAAGCTATCAAAAAGAACTTGATGAGATGGTAGAAAGGCCATACATGCATAGCATGGTTCATATCACATTGGAGACAGTCCAAGGAATCATTGCATACATTGAACAAATTGCATGAATACAAGAGATTAATATCAACAAAGACAAATTAATGATTATCCACATTCTGAAAGACAAAGAATACAACAAAAAATTTAGAAAAACAGCTAGACAACCAAAATGCTAAGGATGGCAAGAGTGCAGGGCATAAGAATAGTGATCATCAGGAGAACCACACTCAAAGAACTACTACCATTCCTGGATGAGTTACAAATACAAGTAGAAAATGTGTTCTTATGGGAGAAAATAACAACAGAGACAAAAGTCGTGGAATTGATACACCTAAATTTGCAAATCAATTACTGGGTAGCCTATTGCAGATTGATGGTAGATCCGTGTATAGCAATCAACTTATATAAACAAATAAAAACCATAGAGATGATGACAGATGCAGATGGTGTAGAGAAAGCAAATATGCTATTCATCAAGTGTAGCCTTACACAAAGACAAGAACATATAAAGAAGATACAGGAGATATGGAACCAAATGAAGTTACAAAAGAAAACAAAGGAAGAATGGCCAGAAATACATATTGGGGCCCTGTCAAAAAATACCACAAGACAGTTGAGGTAGCACTTACAGAGATCAATAGAGCATATGAGCTGAACTCAACAAAAGACTTCAAAAATATAATATTCAAAGAGAAAAATGCCCTGGAAGTTAGATTCAGAACATCAGCATGGTTGTTAGCAATATTCATGTCACATGATCAGGAACTAAGGCTACCAATCTTGAGATCAAGTTGACACAAATGAACAAAGGCAAAGAAGTATGAGATAGCACTTTCCCTTTTAAACACACAAACAAAAAACTGGTTGTTGAAAGGACATGTAGAGAAGTTGACATCTCCCAATAGAATCAAAATGCAGATGCAGGAAATCAAGAAACTTATCAGCAGACTAATTATCAACAAAAGCCCAATGGGAAGAATGTTGACAGTGGACATGGTGAACATAATGGGAATTGCACCAGAAGAGATAACAATATTTGACAAATCCATGAGGAAGTATATGTGGGGTGCCACTTCTGACAGGTCAAGACAGAACCATGGGTAACAACAAAGAAAATTATAAAAAGATATATAGTGGACACCAAAGAGATTGCAAACATGATGAAGAGTAAAAATATACAACCAAAGCTGGAACAAGACATGAAAAGGTATGAAAAAGAGAGCCCTCACTTTACATTTGTGAAGATAATAAAGAGTGCAGAGATGATGCAAAGGGGAGCAATAATGGGACCTGTCAAAGTCTGTGAAATGACAACCAAAACACAAAAGGAGATTCTAGAGGAAGAAGAACTATTAACATCAATGCAATTAATAGTATCCCAAAAGACACAACAACAGATCAACAGAATAAATATAGAGAAATGGGGAGCCTCTACACCAGAACATACAATGGAATGGATTGACATAGACAACAAAAGATTCCTGGTTGAAATAAAAATAACTAAGGAAAAGGAGGAAATTTGCTCCAGAAACTATCAGTACATAAAAGAAGAACAGACAATAATGTCTATGAAATTGATGTTCACAGAAGCATTCATGAAAACAGAACTCAAAGAAATGTTAAAACCATGCAATCAGTTGGCAGTGGAGATAGAATGCATTACATCAAAGCTGGAAGTGAATGAGAAAATTCAGATGAGAATGAGCAGAAGAGGTCTAACACAAATCTTCTGGGAGACATTAAAAGAGAGTAAAATGAACAAAGAGTACTGTTTTTATAATGTCATGAAAAGAGTAGAGATAGTAACAATGATAAGATTATATAAGAACAACCCAACAATAATAACAGAAGAGGAAGTGAGAGAAAACATAAGCTTCTTTTACAAGGACGTGGCAAACACAAGGAGAGTGTTCACATTCTTTTACCCAAACACAACAGTACATGAGGAAATGGCCCACACTAGTAGAGCAGATGCGCAGATGATGTTAATGATAGCAATAAAAGGAATCCATCTATATAAGAAATTCTATGAGATCTTCTCAGAGAAAATGAACAAACTTAGAGAGATAACACCAATATCAGAAAATATTAAAGAAGCTAAATTCCTGTGATATCACAGCACAGTAACAACAGAGAGAGAGGTACTAAAAATAACCAAACAACCAGAATTTGTGACAATAAGCTGGAGCAATCCCTAAATGGAAATGATAATTAGAAAGGCAGACAAGTTAGTCCACTGAGAATGCGCAGTGCTAAAAATAACTCAAGCTGAGGATTGTGTGTAGCATAATCCAAAGCATAATGCTGCTAATGAAGAAAGAAGATCAGATGATTAGTCAAAACTAAAATCAAATTATGATTATTAATTTAAAAAACAATTTAAGTTTAATTGTCAGATTATCTTTGTAAATGCAACCAAGTAATAACATAGCAAATTAGTACTTGTTGTCGAATTTTGACCAAACGAAGGGGGCGAATTCACTTCCATTATTTTTAGCCATTTTGGCAGACAATACAAATTTGAATTTCAAATGACAGGTACTTTTTGAAAGTTAACTATAAATAGGCAAGAAATCATTTTGGAAATTGTTGAAGTAAATTCTTTGAAAATCTTATCTTTAGATTTTAGATTGGTTTGATTATTTATACAGAATTTCAAACTAAATGGTAAATGCAGTAGTAGTGGTTTGGGAACACATTGGGAGCAACTTGAGGGTCCTTGATCCAAACCATGAACCTGCATTTATGTTAGGTATATGAATAGGAGTTTTTCTCCATTAGCTGGCTATCGATTCAATCATTTACATGTAACTAATAATTAACATCAGTAAAAGGTCTAGATAGCCTACCATAAGTTACATATATTTTATCTGATACCCTTAGGGGACCCATAATAGACTGATAAAGGGACCGGGCATGTATTATGTTATTTAAATGTAAGGTAGGAAGCAGTTGTTATGTAACTTAATTGTATTACTTATCTAATGCCAATAGTTTGTTGGTAATGGCTGAAGTAGTAATTATCAAGCAGCTAGTGACATTGCAAGGTTGTGAAGTGAATTACATACACAATACAAATTGAGTTTAAGTCAGTTACAATTAGCATTGAGAACTACACTGAGTTAGGATAGGGAACACATAAGAACTTCATTGAGTTGAGGTTCAGAGCTACTTAATTCAGCAATGGAAACAAAAGTGAGGTGATTCAGAGATCAGAGTTGGCCAGAGGCCATACCCAATTCACGGAGCAGAGATATGATGGCAGAGTACCTAAACTGTATCCGGTTAATTTAGTTAAGTGAAGATTAACTCAAACAGATACAACATTGGAGTAAATAGTTAACATATGTACATCCTTACCCACTTAGAACAAAGAACAATAACTTAAAAGAATAATTTAATCTAAGTTAATGCTTGGTAGCAGATGCTACAGAAATACTGCTCAATAATGAGATTGTGAGGAAAACTACAGAATGACTAAACTCAAAATGTTAGCACTGGTAGAAAGCATAAAAAAGTTTTGTTGGCCGTATCTATTATCAACATTTTCCTGATCAGGCTCTCATTCATTATCATGTTACTGAGTATCTTTTCCATTGTTTGTACTGGTTTTTCTGATTTATTCAGTGAATCCAACCTTTTGATGTGGCCTTTCAGCAACCATTAAGGAAAGGGTATATGTTGAAGGAGTGATAACTCCTTATCAACTATACACTCAAGGAAAACTGATACACAAGCAATTAAAAGAACTGTGAAATGAAAAAGATAAATGAATGACAAAGGCAATTATGCTGGTTTCAGGAGTTTATGATGTAGTCTGGCTGGGATAAAAAATACTGGTTCTATGATGTCACAAAATGAGTAGAAATAGTGACAATGATGAGATTAAATAAGAATGATCTAACAACAATAATGGAAGGAGAGGTGAGGGAGAACATAAGCTTCTTCTATAAGGATGTGGCAAGGACAAGGAGCTTCAAGAAAGTCTTTACATTTTTCTATCCAAACACAACAATATGCAAAGAAATGGCACACATGAGTAGAGCAGATGCACAAATGAGGTTAATGATAGTGATAAAAGGCATCCACCTATATAGAATGTTCTATGAGATTTTTTCAGCAAAAATGAATGAACTCAGAGAGACCACACCAATATCAGAAAAAATCAAAGAGGCAAAATTCTTACAATACCACAGTACTGTGACAAAAGAAAGAGAGGCAGTACTGAAAATAACTGAACAACCTGAATTCAAAACTATGACTTGGAGTGATCCCCAAGCAGAAATGATAATTAAAAAAGCTGATGAATTGGTGCACTGAGAACAAGCTGTACTAAAAATAATGCAAGCTGAGGAGGGCATATAGCATAATCCAAAGCATAATGCAACGCTAGAGGCTTTGTAGTGGATGCTACATTTACAATACTACAAATTTCATCAATCAGCTTACCTGTTATTTATAAACTGTCAAGCTAATTTTAATAAACATTTTCAAATAATTCACTTGCTGCAACAAATTTTTAGTTTAAATCAATAGCCTAAAAGATTGTACATAAACATACAAACTATTAGACAGCCTTAATTAACAACAGGAGGAAGGCTGCTTTCCCTGGCGCAGGACTGGACTGTGACTAAGTGTTTACTATTTAATCTTTCTCATCTACATTTTTATAATAAATATTTTTCTCATGAATTTTAAAATATTTGATATTTGCATATTTCTTTTGCACAAATAAAGAGCCATGTTGCCAAATTTAATCCAGCCAATTATTGCTTCTCTGCAAAATTTGATTTTCAATTAACAGTTATTAGTATGTTTGTAATGAGTTCACATCAAAAAGATTAAATGAACAATAACACTTCTTTGAAGATGACAACACTTTTATGCTTAAGTCCTTCCTAGAAGACAGATATTTCAGTAAAATTTTAATGAAATATGTGCATTCTGCAAAAGATGTTCTTAAGAAAAAATGTCTTATATGATAAAACATTTGCAATGTACAAACGCCAAAAGAGTGGATTTTTACTCATTAATGTACACTGACTACAGAGGTCAAAATATTACGCCCTCTATAAAATTGATTAATAGTAAATTCTCAATTTTTTTTTGTAATCTACATAAACAACAAAAATTGGAGTAGATTTTGGAAAGCTTCAGTAAATGATTTGATTTTAACAAATTATAATATGTTTAAACTTGGGTCAATTCTTTCTTCACACAGTTTTAATGTGATATCTGATGGAATTTTTGCTATTACAAACATTACTAATAAGCTAAGACTTTATGTGTATTGGCAAACCTTATTTCCTACTTCAGGTCTTAATATGAAAAATACTTCTGAAATTTTCTGTAAGTGTTCACACTGGGATTGCATTCAATGAAATACTACCTAATTCTATAACAACAAAAAATATAACTAATTATGCAATGCATAAGCCAATGCTAAAGTGACTAATCTATCAATGAGAAATTTACATCTGAAAAAATCAATTTGCTTGAGGAAAGTAATTATTAGACTATACAAACAGCAATAAATGACTTGGCCTTAAGCCTAATCCTCACAAACATTTTATGTATGTTGGTTTTACAAGGGGGTTAATACCACAAGGTTGATTTCACTCCAGAGAATAGCATTATCACTTTTGGAGTGCAGCTTTCTATCTCTTTTCTCAGATCTTGTAGTTGTAAGTTGATAGGTGTTCCTTCTGTATACAGTTTGTATGGCGTTATCATTCCTTCAATGTATACCCTCTCTCTATTGTCATTCTTCAGCATTATTTCTTTTGATCTCTTGTAGTCATTGAATTCTACTATAGCTTTTGCCTTCTTTTCCGTATTTACATATGACTTGTATTTGTGCAAGAAGGTTTTCACAACTCTAACCTCTTTTGGCAGTCTCCAACATGGGAGGACCATTGGTATCACAACTGTTTCCAGTGGTGTGCAGATTAGGATTTTCGTTTCAATTTGTCTTTCTATGTGCAGGTATGAGCCTTCCATAGTTGGCGCTGTTGCTAAGCCTATTGTAGCGGGGGTAATTCATTTTTGCTTCTGAGATGGTGTTCCAGAATGCCTGTGTGAGTCCCCTTCTGCTTAATTTTAATTGTATTTCGTCTTTGATGTCTATTCTTGCTGTTATGCATTCGATGTCTACTGCTAACTGATTATATGGTTTTAGCAATTCTTCCATTTCAGTTTTTGTGAATGCTTCCATAAACATTAACTTCATTGTTGCCACCATTTGTTGTTCTCTAATATTTTAAAAAATTTCTTTCTTTATTAAAGTCTCCAACATGGGAGGACCATTGGTATCACAACTGTTTCCAGTGGTGTGCAGATTAGGATTTTCGTTTCAATTTGTCTTTCTATGTGCAGGTATGAGCCTTCCATAGTTGGCGCTGTTGCTAAGCCTATTGTAGTGGGGGTAATTCATTTTTGCTTCTGAGATGGTGTTCCAGAATGCCTGTGTGAGTCCCCTTTTGCTTAATTTTAATCATATTTTGTCTCTGATGTCTATTCTTGCTGTTGTGCATTTGATGTCTACTGCTAACTGATTATATGGTTTTAGCAATTCTTCCAGTTCAGTCTTCCTGAATGCTTCTGTAAACATTAGCTTCATTGTTGCCACCATTTGCTGTTCCCTAATATTTTGAAAGTTTCTTTCTTTAATCTCTCTGGTTTCCTGAGTTACTTTTATTTCAACTAGGAACCATTCATTGTCAGTATCAATCCACTCTATTGTTCTTGCTGGGCTCACTTCTCCCCACTTCTCTATATTTATTCTATCAATCATTTGCTGTATTTTAGGAGACAATAGTAACTGTTAGGATGTTAGCAATTCCTCCTCTTCCCTCTTCTCTCTCTGTGTTTTTGTTACCATTTCACAAACTTCCACTGGTTCCATTATTCCTCCTTTTTTCATCATTTCTGCACTCTCTATTATTTTTGTAAATGTGCAGCATGGGCTGTCTCATTTGTATCTCTCCATTTCTTTTTTGAGGGTTTTCTGCACATTTTTTCATATTGCTATTTTCCTTATTTCTTCTGTGCTTACCAGTTTCCTTTTAATAATTTTTCTTGTGGTTATCCATGGTTGATTTTCCATCTGCCTCAGCCATGTTTCTGATGTCACTCCCCACATATATTTTTTCATTGGCTCCTTGAATATTGTAATTTTGCTTGGGCATATCCCCTTCTTGTTGGCCATATCTACTATCAACATTTTCCCAATCAGGCTCTCATTCATGATCATGCAACTGAGTATCTTCTCCATTGTTTGTACTGATTTTTCTGATTTATTTGGTGAATCCAACCTTTTGATGTGGCCTTTCAGCAACCAATTCTTTGTTTGTGTGTTGAGTGGGGCTAACACTATTTTGAATCTCTTTGCTTTCATTAGCTTGTGTCTGATGTGCCATGAAATGGGGAGTTTTAATTCTGTATCCTCTGTTGTAAATATTGGTAGTATCCATGCTGTTGTTCTAAAGTGGATTTCCAGCGCATTCTTTTCTTCAAATATTAGCTGTTTGAAATCCTTTTTAGTGTGTAGTTCAAAGGCTTTGTTCACTTCTTTTAGTACCGTTTCTACCAATTTGTGGAACTTGCGTGATGGCGCATCAATCTTGATTTCTGGCCAGCTCTCCTTCACTTTCTGTTGCAATTTCATATTTTTCAATACTTTCTGAATCTGTTGTAGATGTTCTTGCCATTGTGTTAAACTGCATTTTATAAATAACATGTTGGCTTTTTTTATGCCCTCTGTGTCTGCCATGATTTCAATTGTTTTAGTCTGTTTGTAGAGGTCGATCACAATGCATGGATCCACCATTATTCTGTATATCTGCACCCAATAGTCTATTTGTAGATCGAATCAAATTAATTCTGGTATGGTTGTGCCTATTGGTGTTTTCTCCCAAGGTAAAATATTCTCTGTTTGCATGCATGCATCTTGTAGATGTTTGGGAATGGTATTGAATGTCGACCTTGTGATTATTACTACTCTTGCTTTTTGTACTTTCACCATTCATAGTGTTTGATCAAAGTTTTTCTCCAAGTTTTTTGTGTATTCTTTTTCTTTCAACACATGTATGATTGTGAGGCTTTCCTTGTCCATGTTTATTTCCGGAATTTCTGCTATCTTATCCTTGTATGCCATTATTGCTTGTGTTGTTTCCAACATGAAGTCCTTTCAAATACAATGTGTACCATGCTTTGCATATATGGCCTTTCCAATGTTTTGTTCATTTCCTGTGGGTAGTTTATAATCACATTTACTTTCAGTCTGTTTTCAGCATTGAGCACTATCAGTAGATTTTTCCCTTCAAGTTTTGTGACCTTTCTTATGTGAGCCTTTGTTTCTGGGGATAGTTTTGCAAATGCATTGTAACACATTTTCGATGTTCTTATGAAGTATGGGTGTAACATTTCTCCATCAATTTTAGACATGCGTTTTTCTCTCTCTTTTGATCATACCATTCTCTCTGAGGTAGTCTCTGAGGAGGCGTGTAGCTGGGTCATCTGTAATAGTATTCTGCTGGTGCTCGGTTCACAATCCATGGGCTGTGAATCAGTGCTGATAGTTTCTACTGATTCACCCTTGAATCAGTTCACAGTTACTCCTATCACAACTTGACCAGTTGTGGTTCTGGTGGGGATAATGTCAGCCTTGAATTGCTTTTGTATCTCCACAGTTCTTCCACCACTTTGACCTTCCTCTGGAACTCCTAGTGTCTCACCGCCCTTGAATCGGCGTCATGGACTCTCAGAAGGAAAGTTGAGCTGCGCACCAGTTTTCTGCCTGCCCTTGAATTGGTGGTGCAGATCCCTGGTGGGAGAGGCTTTTTGTCCATTGGTCTCCCTGCCCTTGAATTGGCTTTCTTCAAACTCTCCTTCTCCTGTTCATGTTGTCTAAATTCAGTTAGTAAATTTAAATCCCATATTTCAGGGTCATATATAGGTTTATTTCTTGCTGTCCTTTGGGGCAGCACTCTTTCTCTCATGCTATCATCTCTGACTTCCACTGTGAATTCATCATCAAATCCTTCTTTGTGTACACTACCTAAATCATACATATTGTATATAATTTCATTGCCATTAATTCAGCTTATTTTGAATTTGCTGTTCTTGTCTATCTTTGTCTCTTTAATGTCCACTGTTGCTCTCTTCAAGTTTTGAAAATGTAACTGTCTATTATTTTCTAGCATATATTCATTATTTGGTAATGTTTGTGTTACCATTTTCAACTTCCAGACTTGGTTCATGTCTGTGAGTTTGATTGGTGTGAATGCATATATCTTGTCTCCTACTTTATGTTCATGACTGTAAATTTTTTTATTATAATTATGCTGCTCTCTCACTGCTTATTTTTTTATGTTGTGGCACATCATTTCGTGGATTCCTGTAATCTGGTTCTTGAGTTGTTTTACATATTCATTATCCAATTTTCTACTATAGTTAGTGTATTGCATCAATAGTGGGGTCGCTGCTTCTCTTCTGAACATTGCCTTGAATGGTGATATTCCTGTTGTTGCATGTACTGACGATCTTGATGACTTCTCTCCATCTGTTTCCCCCTATTCTTGATGTTGCCACTCTGATTAACTTGATTAGTGTTCAATTAAGTTGCTCCACTGCTCCATCTGCTTGTGGATGGTATGCTGTTGTTCATTCACTTGCAATCTCCAGGAGTTTTGCCATCTCTTAGAAAAGTCCACTCTTAAATTGGGGCCCCCTATCCGTTATGATTGTTTCCATCAGCCCAAGTTGTAGGATCCATTCTTTAAATACTATTTCCACTGTCTGCCATGGTGTTCTTCATTGGGACCATCCTTCAATATTTTGTAAAATTGTCTACCATCACCAGTAGATATTGATAGCCTTCTGCGTCCTTCAACAATATTTCCAGATCTATGTGGACTATTTCATTTGGTTGTGTTGTGATAATCTTTTCCAGTAGTGCCCTTTGCATTGAAAAGTTTTGTTTGTTGTGTAGAAGGCATGTGGTGCACTTATTGATGATATCTTTGATGTTGTCTAATTCTTCCTGCTCCTGCCAGGTCTATATGAATGGTGCTGATTTCCTCATTAATCTTGTCATCTTTGCTGTCTTTCCAGCTATGTTTGGGATGAAAGTCCCATAGTTGTTGAAGAATCCCATTATCCTCTGTATATCCTTCTTGTTATTAGGCTTTTCTATTTTACGGATCATTTCTCTGGCATTGTCCTTCACACATATCCTGCCTTTCTCTATTGTTTGTCCTAGAAATACTATTTTCTCTTTGAGAATGTCGCATTTGTTCCCATTGATCTGAAGTCCTGTGTTCTCCAATATTGTTAACGTCTTTTCTAATTTTTCCAGATGTTCTTCAATTGTATCACTAGTTACTATGATATCATCTATATAGGCATTGACTCCTTCCTCCATTCTATGTGTGTTGTTTTTCAGCATCTCTGGAAGCTTGCTTTTGCATTACATAGTCAGAACACCATATATATCCATTCGTGTAGGCCATAGGGCTGTCTTCTCAATATCGTCTTCTTCCATCTTTACCTGCTAGTAGGCTTTGCATAGGTCTAATGTTGTGAAATATTTATTCTTACTGGCCTCATAGAGCATATCCTCTATCCGTGGTAGGGGGTATGAATCCTTTTTTGTCACCTCATTTAATTTACAAAAATCTATACATAGGCAATACCTGTCTCCCTGCTTCACAAATATACCTGTCTCCCTGCTTCACAAATATGGTTGGTGCTGCATATGGGCTCTCGCTTGGGCGGATGATTTCATTGTCAATTAGTTCCTCCAATATGCGATTGTATTTATCCTTCATCTGTTCAGGTACCCTTCTGACTGGTAGCTTAATTGGTTTGTCCATTGTTGTAACTATTCTATGTTTTTCACCTACTGCTTGCCCCATGCTTATTTCTCTGTAGTTGAATATATGTTTGTGTTTCTCCAACAATTTCCTTAATTGTGTGATCTCCTGTTCTTCCAAGTGTGGGTAGTTTTCAATGTTTATTTCCGGGGTTCTGTATATATCTTCCTCTTCTGCTTTCATCCCTATGCCCTTGAGTAAGCCTTTGGGAGTACTCACGACTTTGATGGTGTTTGTCCACTTGCCCTTGAGTCAGCCATGTGGAGTACTATCCGTTTTCATTTGCAAGTCCTTGAATCAACCATGCAAATTGCTTTCTCCATCATCATCTCCAATTGCCTTCCAGATGAGTCTGATATTTGATTTGATGTACTTCCCATATATTCTTATTTGCAATTTCTTTAGATTGACATTCTGATTCATAGTGTTGAGGATTGGTATTCTTCTCTTCCCATGCTTGACTGTGCAGATGCTAGATGGCATCAATACTCATTTGGTGTTGATGCCTTTGTTGTTGCATAGCATTATATCAGCCATTATTGCGTCCTCTGTTTTGATTGTGTGCATCTTCCATTGGTGCGGCTGTAAGTGGATGTCTTCCTGTAATTCAAATGTAATCGTTTTTTGCTTTCCTTGCTCTTCTTTGATCTCCATTTCTTCCTCTCTCACTTTTATGGTTCTGTTGGCATAATTGATGACACATACATTTTTTGTCAAAAATTCATCACCTAGGATAACTTTGTACAGTAACAGATTGTAATGTGTGTCCACCAGTACCAGAGACTGTTTCAATGTTGTGTTAGCAATCCTCATTTGTACTGCATTTATCATTCCTTTTGTATTGATATAATCTCCTAATGCATTAATTAGTCTCTTATTGCACCTGTTCAAGTCTACCCATTTGAATCCCAACTTCATAGCGCATTCATCAGTAATTATGGACGTTGCTGCTCTGGTGTTGATGGTTGCTTTCATCATTACTCCATTAATAGCTATAGTTATAATATTTATTGTATCAAGATTTGTCAGGAACATTATAGATGCATGGTTTTTATGGGTTGGTGCTCTGACTAGTTTTCTGACTTCTCATTGGTTGGCAATGCTTCATCCAATTTGTACTCTGTTTGCAGTACATCTTCCTCATCATAGTAAGCTTCTTCATCTCCAATTACATTTATTTGCTTTGGGCAGTCCGGATTTTGTGGCCCCTCTGTCTACACCTGTAACACTTGACATCTTTCTCTTTTACCATTCTGGTCTTTCTGTCTTTTCCTTTCACCTTTATGATTTTTCCAGTTTTGTTTCATTATAGGTTTTATTTGGGATGCGTGGTTTGAGGTTATTTCTCCATGTAAGCCTTTTCATATATTCATGCGTTATTCTTGATGGTTGCTTGGATGTTGACTGCCTTTCAGATCATTCTTTCTAGCTTATCATCTACATCACATTATATTTCAAACTGTGTCCTAATGCTTTCAGGCATCCCTTTGCAGATATGCGAGAACAGATGGTACTTAGAATATCTATTTTCTTTTGAACTAAGCATTAGTAGTCATTCAACTTGTTGAATGTAAATTTGAACATCGTCAGTTTTTTTCATTTTTGTTGCATTTAGGATAATTCAGTACTGGTTTTTGAAGCTTTCATTTTCATAGTAGTTTATGAAATCTCTGATTAGTAGTTCATAATTCCTTTTCATTTCTGTGTCCAAAAGCAGATATTTCCATTAAACCTTGGTAGTGTCACCTTACAAGGTATCACATTGTTAGTTGTCAGTTGTAGTAAAATTGAATTTTCGTACTTGGGTTTTTTGTGGTTCTTCACTGTGTCTTCCTCTTGTAGTTGTGTAGTCACTGCCTTTGTAATTTCATTTATGACTTTTTGTTTCTCAGCATCTGAGTCTTCGTCAGATTCCTCATATGTCACCTCTTTGGGAGCCAGTATGTGTGATGCTTGCAACTCACTCTCTTTTCTTGAATGAAATTCTATTTTGTGGGTTCACGTGTTATTTCTGTTTTCTTCTTCCATCAACTGTAGTAGTCTTAATTTGTCTTTTAGTTGCTCCAATTCTCCTGCTTGTAGATCATTATCCTCTATTAACTGTCTATTTGTCCTTTCCAGTTGCTGATTTTTTTTCTGCCATTGTTGATTCTGTACTAAGAATCTTTTGTTGGACTCTGATAATTAGTGTGTGAGGAGTTTGATCTTGTTTTGGAATAATTCACTTTGTTCATCTAGTCGCATCTCCATGTTTAATTTAATTTTGCTCAATATGGTTTCATTTTGTTGTTCCATCTCTTTAAATTTGTTTGTTAGTTGTTCTATTTCGTGTTTTAGGAGTGCTTCATTTTCTTGGCTCTTCGTCAGCATGTCAATTATCTGGGGGGTTCACCTCTGAAGGTGAATTAAGAGGTTGCAATTCCATGTTGGAGGCTGAATTTTCACCAAAGTATGGTGATGATCATATTGTTCTGGGGGTTACTGCTTTGGTTGCAGTCTTCTTTGCACTGCCTTTCTTACCTTTTGTCATATTTTCTTTCTGGTTTGTAGTGGTCTACCTTTTTGATCATGATTCCAGGATCCTGTTAAGGTGCTTTGGTTTGATTTTGGGTAATTCTCTCTGTTGACTAGTTTGTTTTTCATGTATCTGTCTGTTGCTTATTTCCACTTTTGTTTATAGATTCTGTCATTGTATGTGGGTGGTTTCACTGAATGTTTCTTTTAATAGTTGCTATTCTTGGCTGTCATGGTCACCATGTAACATCCTCTACCAGGCATTATTACTGTTTGTCTTTTGTTACTGCATAACACTAGTCATAGTTTTGTGGGTAGGGATTTACTTAACTAGAGACTGCTTTAGCTTTTGTTTCTATTAACACAATGTAACTAGATATAACTGTTCACTATTTAGGTGATGAAGCCATGCAGCAATTTCTTCAATGATCAATAGTGGGCATCTGCCTGAAGCTGATCTCCACATCCAGTTTCACCAGTCCTTCAATGTTCCATTTGATTGAGTTCCACCTCTCAGCTCATCAATACATTTTATGTGTACCTTATCCTAGCTCAGTGCATACTCAAGACATGACACAATTTGACTTAAACTCTAGTTTGTAAAAGTGTTCCATTTGTTCACAACCTGACTTGTTACTAGCTGCTTACTTAATATTACTTACAGCCATTACTGAAATATACTGGCTTTAATAAATGTATTAATATTGAGCAGCTTCCTAACCTACATTTATAATTTGATACATGTTCAGTCAATTTATCTGTCATTTATAGGTCACTAATTTGTATCTAAAATATTATTAATATATTCCTTAGGTTTTGGTTATCCAACTGTTTGTTCAAAGTTAATTATTTTAATACATGTATTCAATGATCACTAGTCAACTAATTGAGAGAAAAACTCCTACACCTAACTTATGTGCACTTTTGTGATCTGGCACAAAGACCCTTGAATTGTTCTCTGTGATGGATCCATAATTTGCAACCTGACTTGTTACTAGCTGCTTACTTAGTGTTAATTGTAGGCATTACCAAAATATACTGGCTTTATTAAATGTATTAATATTGAGCAGCTTCCTAGCCTACATTTATATTTTGATACATGTTCAGTCATTTTATCTGTCATTTATAGGTCACTAATTTGTATCTAAAATATTATTAATATATTCCTTAGGTTTTGGTTATCCAACTGTTTGTTCAAAGTTAATTATTTTAATACATGTATTCAATGATCACTAGTCAACTAATTGAGAGAAAAACTCCTACACCTAACTTATGTGCACTTTTGTGATCTGGCACAAAGACCCTTGAATTGTTCTCTGTGATGGATCCATACCACTACTAAACACCACTTGATTAGCTCAGCATTGTATTAAATGATCAAACCATTATAGTAGAACAAAATAAGAATTCCAAATAAAATTCTTTATCAATTGCTTACAATGTTTAATTCCTATTTATAGTAAACCTAGAAAAGTACCTGTCAATTTCAAATTTAAACTTCTTGTCTGCCAAGATGGTGGCTAAAAATAATGGAAACAACTTCAACCCCTTGTTTTGCCAAAAAGTATTATTATCAACCAATACTAATCTCTTATTTTTGACATATATTGTTTCTTAGTTGCATAATACAAATAAATCTAAATTAATCTTATTGATCTAAATGCAATATTTTTAATCATCATTTCTCAACTTTGCTTGATGTTTGCAGCTTTTTAGATATTATTTGGATGATGCTACACCATTGTGAAGATGATCTGTGTGCAGCCTGCCATTTCTTGGAGGGATTCTAGTAGGGATTTATGCTCTTTACTACTGACAACTATTTCTTGTACCTTCTCTATGTTCATAACAATCACTGTTTTGTCAATTACTTTTGATAAGTTTTTTGTGCATTTAATATTCTTCAAGAATTGGTTTATCAGTAGGTTTTCAACTTCTAAGTTCGTTTGGTCCTCCTTCACTAGCATCAATCACTTACTCATTAGTTATGTGCTTCCTTAAATGGTATCTGTCATCATAAAAAACATGCACATGTACTTCTGAAGTATGTTCATGACAATCTCTCATGCATGGCCTCTGTGTAGCTTAGTATTTTGATTTAGGAAGTTTTGTAAATGGTCATCAAGGATATATATACCTTCAAACCTTAGGAACTAATGACATCACCTTAAAGACTGCAGTTATTTTTATCATCAAGAGGACCAACTTCTTGGATCTTATTTTTATCAGACATTGTTGTCAATGTCCTAAAGTATTTTTTGACATTACTAAGTTTCTTTGTATGGGCAGGATGTGAAATCAAGACCTCTCATCAGAATCTGGTATCCCAACAACTGCACCATTTTAATACATTGTAATAGATTTTGTTTTTTTAATATTTTGGAATTCATTGTAGTTAAAAGATTATCAGCAACAAAATCTACTAATATTGCTCAGCTCAATGACAATGATTAGATTCTATGTAAGGCTAATTAACAACCAAAAATGAAGAAAATGAATTAATATGTAAAATTTTAAGTCCTTTCATTTCACTACATATGGAAGAGTAAGAAACATTCTTGAAATAGGAATTAAGCATTTCATGAATAATTGGAGGGTGTGAAATTCTTAGAAGTTACTATGTTTTTAAAATTACTGCATTGAATCAATCTATTTTCAATCATTTTAGATATTACATTATTATTATTATTATATTAGAGAAGTGTTTATATAAATAAATCACTAACCTGTTCCTCTCAAAGGTTTGACTTCCTTGGAGCACTTCCACTTAATTAACAAAGCTGCAATTACTATAATCAAAATAGTTCCTGCAAAACACATAATGGAAACTGAGAAATGCATGCCAGCTGTCTCACATACAAATTCTGAAATATCATTCTTTGTAATGTTTCTGAAAATCTCTATATTAGTACTATGTGTTTTAAAAGTAGTATTGCATTTGAAAAAAACTTTATCTATTGCATCATATGTCGCATCACATGATATTTTTTGCTTTCCACTACAAATTTCTGTCCCCAAGTAGTTGTATATATGAAGTGTGGCAGGAGGAGAGGAAGCAGCACTGCAAACAACAAAAATCAATTTCTCTGTTTTCAAATATATCCCATAAAACTGTACATTTTCAGGAGGATCTAAAATAATATGTACTTAATTAAATATTCTATAAGTGATTATTATAACTTATAATACCAATAATTCTTGAGAAAATCAAGTTGAAATCAGTCAATAGGCATTAACAGAATTCACAATGCAATTCTATTTCAAAATCTACATCAT